>VXBU01014119.1:818539-856371 GCA_013400315.1 Bombycilla garrulus
ATAAAAAAAAAAAAGACTAGAAATGAACCAAAGTCTCGGAAAAAAATAAAAAATTCTCCCCATCAGTTGGAGAGAATTTCTCATGCAGCATCTGACTTGGCTTGAAAATGCTGTCATTTAAAAATGTGAACCATAGTATTTGTGAAATTGTAAAAATATTTCCTTCCTGTCATCTTTTTTTCCCTATTAAGAGGATTAGCACACCTTTTCATTGAAAGAATTCTTGCAAATGTTGAATTGCTGGCAAAGAGTTCTCTCTTCTGCTACTTAAAAATGGCCTTGAAGATTTAGTTTGGGGTATAACGACACTTAAAGAAGCAAAGGAACTCTACAGAAACAGATGACAAAAAGGAAGAGCCTTGGCAGCTGCTAGGCTAAACACTTCTGCTGTAGTTACAAAAGTAGCAGGATAATCGACTTTCATGATCACTTAATATTTTGCTTTATCCTGCTGCTCCTATTCCTCCTGCCACATCCTGGGCTGTATCAACAGGAGCACACAGCCTTATAAAGTAGCAGTTTTTACTATGGGAAAAGAAAATAAAACAGGATGGGTTTAACCACATAAATAGCCCCGAATATTTGCCTGTTTCATTTCATTTCGAAGCTGAGCATATGGTGAAGATGATGTGTGACAGCCAGCTTTTCATAGAGCATGTTTTCTGCAGCAGTACACCGAAGCTCACTGGCAGGGGAACAAGCTGTACAGAGAGCTTCCTTCCCCACGGCGAGATGCAGGGATGTGAGTGAGCTGACAGCAGCAGCACAGGGGTGTGCAGGTGTGCGCCGTGCTGGGCTGCAGCTCCCGCAGCTCGACAGGCTGAGCCTTTGCTGAGGCCACATCCTCATCTGGTTCAGACTCATTTGGCCTGGTAAATGGTACAACTTGATCACAAAGAGTCAAAATAGCTTTGATAGAAAAATGCACAGATGCAATTTTACTTATATTCTAGAAAAAGTCATTAAAGCTTGATGAGTAGTGTCTTTTAAACAGCCTCATTTGACCTTTCTCTGCTTTCTCCTATGCAGCACAGAGGGCTAAAGCTGATGAGCTCAAATCAATGCCATGCTTACGGTGCAGGCTTTGATCTTGGGCACTTAATGCCTATTCTTCAGGCATGAAAAATACAGGTATCAACTGCTACATATAAAACACTGCATTTCTCTTCAACTCAGTAGCCTACATATTTTTAAAGCACACAAATAAGGAAATGAGGCAGTAGACTGACTGCCACTGTCACGATGAATGAGGTTTGCATTTAGACCACAACACAGACACATTGACTAAAGGAGCAGTAACTGCTGGTGCTCAGGGGAGAAAACGGGCCCAAGAACTGCAGCTTCATAGTTCAGGGTAAGGAAGCTCTCAGATGAGGGAAAATGAGAATTTATTAGTAGAAAAAATATGCAAAAATTTAAATTCAGACCTATTTCAGGTAAGAAACTATTTCTGTCAATTTGCTCCTGGCTTCCTGGTTTGGAAAATAAAATGTTCCTCCTAGAAAGCAATACTTTTTGAGCAGAATAGGCACCTTTGAAGTTCAGTATTAGAAGAATCCTTTTCAGTAAAAAGACAATGAAGTGGCTAGCATGCTACTGTGTGTCTCTACTGCTGGATACAGCTTCTGTAGGATCTCATTTATTTACAACTAAATAAGAGACAGGAAGAAGATGAAAGAGAAAAAGAAGGAAAAACAAATATTACACTGGATCCTGTGATCTTGAGTACCTGATGAGCTGCTTGTGGCTTGCTGAGGGTGCTTTCAGGTCTCCCTTCTGAAGGCCACTTGCACACTGTCACCAATTAGTATTGCATTCTGGAGCTCAGCAAACTGCTAAGTGTCTTTTGAGTTACCATTCTGTAACCTTCCCAAAACTGACCTTTTCATTATCATTTCTCACCACTCTGTACGTGTATGAGAGAAAAACAGCCTTTTTAATGTCATGCTTACTTCCACTGGCTTTCAAACTTCTTGTGAAAACATCCTGATTTATTGTACATTAAGGAGAAAAGAAAGAGCTGATCTTTCAAATACGTTCAACACAAAGCAAAACATTTCATTCTCTTTTTCAGGAGGATATAACACTGCTCCATGGTCATCACCACACAGTGCATAAACATTATTGCTAATAGTGGCATACGAGGGCCTCAGATTTCAGGTCCAGAAGTAAAGGTTGGTTCCTCTCTCAGTGAATTGCAACAAGGTCCCTCCTCAAGCAGAGCTGGCTGCAAATCTCCTGTGCCTTCATGGGGAATTGTTTGTCACAACAGTTGCTCATATTCTAAGGCGTGGCTGCTGATGGGCCTTATAAAGCTTTTACAGAGCGCATTTGGTTTCTTAAAACGCATCAAAAATACTCTTCTAAAAATTCCCCTGGCGTTGTGGGACAAGTGTTGGGAAAACTGCATACTGAACAAAACTGTTATATCCATTTCTGTTTCTCAATTCTAAAGAAGTGCCTTTGATAAAGTTTCTAAGGCTGAACCAAAAACAGCAGCTCCCTCTGCATGATTCTGTAAAAAGTTGTCAAACGCATTTAGTTGTTGGTTTCTGGCAGTTTCAGACTGCCAGATGATTTGAATTTGTCCATTCCTATTGCTGCAATATTTCTATTGACTGTAATAGTGAAAGACAGCTATTTGCAGAAATATGAATGTTTCAGTGTTAATCCATAACTATCAAAACCACCGCATTAGTACCTCTAAAATGTTAATCATTTCTTAAAGACAAGTCATTCCACCCCCAGACATGCACACATAAAAAATTTAACCTCCACTTTTAGAACATGTGGAAAATACTTCTTTGATGCATAAAACTTTAAGATTTGGAAAGAGGGTCTCTCTAAACACTCACAGTAAGTGCTAGTTTTCACACATACAACGGTTGTAAGCAAGTAATCTTTTTAACCCAAACTTTAAACATGATTTAGGTGACCTTTTGTTTTGTATGCTGAATATTTATGTATCTAGTACCATATCTGTCCTTCATACACAACTCTCTGGTGCAATAAAAAGTACTGAAATAAAATGCCCCTTCACAAAACCAAGAACAGAAGTCTTACATTCCAACTCAGGATATTATGTGATTCTAATAATTATCCAGTATTACTGTACACTGAAGAAAAGATAAAAATTACAGTTCCACCTGCAACATCTTGATCTCACCACACACAAATTACAACTCACACCAAGACTTGGATACATACATCAGTTTATATGAGTTTGACATTTTACATGTCAGTGACAAACATAACCCCAACAAGGAAACCCTCTACAAGTGAAGGACTTGGGGGAATGAGCAGATGAGGGATATTACATAGAAAGATTCTGTGGTTACTTAGCTAGTCCTCACTAAATTAATTTCTTTGTGGATAAAATCTCACAACACAAAATCCTTTTACAACAAATAATTTTTACCACATCTTGCCTTCTGAAAAGAGGTTCACAAGACAAAGACTGAGTTCCCAGCTTTCCCATCTTTGTGAAGTCACCATTCTTCCATTACAGTGAGCCCCTAGAGGTTGCTTACTTCGAAAGAGGGAGTGAGCATCTCCCACATCACCTTGGGGTCTTTCCATCTCTTAGGTTCATATTCTGCATATTTCCTCGTGGGCTAGAGCGCACCCTAATGGTGCTAAATATACTCTGATGTGTCGTGGTTGCCCACAGTCATGAGTTACACATGCCACAGCACATGTCACAGTCGAGACAGACACAATATTTTTCAGATAACTGACTTGGTCCAGGCAGCTTCTCTCAGCCTTGTGTTTTCTTCTACATACAGCATTACTCAGCCTTTTCCTTGGGCAGCACCACACAGCCTCCTGCTGACTAAAATTTACCCCAGCAGTATCACACAGCCTTCTGATTTATTCTTCCTCCTGCATGACCAGCTAACTCCTTTCTGTTCTTCTCCCAGCCCCCATCCCTGTCTGTTTCTCATTCAACATCTTACCTTGTCTGTTCCTCTCCCAGCCGCCTATCCCTGTCTCCTCTTAGCACAGCCAGCAGACTCCAAAACTCTGGCACATCTTCCCAGCTCAGCAGGCAGATCCCAACTAACTCAGGGCCTGCCAACCTCCTCTTTATTAGGGCTTGCCCTTATTGGTTCCACCTGTGGCCCATCAAGGGTTCCACCTGTGGCCAATCAAGGGTCAGACTGCTTCTAGTCCTCTTGTAATTCGCACTGCTGCCCACAATGATGACAAAACTGTCAAGGGTTGTGAAAGGGTTTACCATCATGAAGTTGACCTGTTGCTGATCTGATTTTCCCTTTTTTTCTTTTCTGATCCCTCTGTCCTCCCTGCCCTCTTCTCTCAGACCTTCTTTCTCACAGATGTCTACAGAGCATTTCCTTTACCCACTGGGCTCTGGTGCACTCGTTCTCTCTCACATTCTAGAACTACCAGATTTCCATTTCAGGTGCCCCAATTGCTTCTTTTCTTTCAAATCCTCTTCTGAAATTGCCTTATTTTTTTTAGTTTTTTTTTTCCTTCACTTGCCTTTGCCACACAGTGAAGACCATGTGCCTACACAGATCACATTGCTTCTGTAAAGAGCTGCCCTTAGGTCCTAAGCATAGGTCAAGAAATTTGTAGTAACCCATAGAATCTGGGGATTTTTTCCCACTCCCCTCCCTCAAATTCTCAAAACTCTTCTCTAGTGCCTGCTCTCAGCTATGTCTGGTGCTCCTTGAATCTTGTTTTACAGATTCCACAGATTTTCAGGCAACACTTAACAGATAAACAAACACTGTCAAGCACGTACTTGAGAGTACTATTGGTTCTTTGCCATCTCCACACAGTTCTGTTTTCATTATTTCCTCTACTATTAAGAGCACCTCCAGACCTGCATCAAAATTGTCTTTTCAGAGAAAAAGATAAGTTGGCTCCCATCAGCCCTCTCTTGCCTCCTCACTGCAACCCAAGAATAGCCACAGAAGAACAGGTTGACTCTGCTACTAAATATGAACTATAGCCTAAAAAATCTCTCGCCTGAGGAAAGTTAAATGTCAGATGAGCCTAAATAAAATAAAGTAGGTTGAAAAGCTGTGATTTGCCCTGTGTTTTCATATGTTTCAGGTTCGACAAGGATTCGGCAATTCTTTATAGTTTTGTAGTAATGAATGTTCTTGCATATCCACCAGATAACGTTTACAGGCACTTGCAAAGCACAACATCTTTATTTTACACAGCAGGGACCAACAAAGACCGATATTAACAACTCCTATGAGCTCTGCCCCAAGACCAGTCAGAGGTAGAAAGGGGTTTGTTTCCAAGCCCTCACCTTTCTCTTTAATCTCATGGCCTCCTTCAATGAGGAAGACTATTAAAAGCTTAAAGACAAGAAGGCGTTAACACAGCAACACTATTTACAACGGTAAGTTCCTCTATGACAGATTTGAAGCTGGAGAAGAGGATAATTGAAGAGAATTCTAAAACAAACAGGAATGTGAAGTGATAGTCACAGGTTTCAATAGCATTTATATTTTTCCAAAACCAGGTTAAACTTTTTGATCTCACATTCCTTTATAAACAATTGTCTTGGTAGATTTTCCTTGTCCAGAATCATCTCCTCCTTTCTGTTTAAACCTTTAAATCTTTCAAATTCCTCACTCTTTTTTCTTGCCCCTCCAGCTGCAGCCAGCAGCATTTTTTATGCTTAGCAGCCCATGCTATTGCTCTGTTGAATGATAGGTGACATCTATATATTCAAATATTTGACAGCTATTCTTTGATCCAAAGTTTGTTTGCTTTGTGGCTTTCTGGGGCAGGAGAATAAGTAAAATAGCAGACTAAGATTTCAGTAGAGTCACTGTTCTCTTGTGCTAAATTTTACGTTACCCATCCCTGCTTCTTGCCTAAGGCTGTGCAGTTTTAAACCAGATGTGCATCAATGCCCCTGAAGCACAAAGTCACCTGGAAATATTAAGCAGCAGGCTGAGAAGTAAACAATCAAGGTGCTCGATACACACCTCAGTTCAAGAGCAGCTTATCTTCTGGGGGATGAGCTACAGATATTCGCTCTTCTGCTCTTCATCATCACCTGTGCGTCCAGATGCTGATGTTGTTTAGTCTAATTCTGCTTTGGCACCACTAGTTTAATTGTATCATGTGCTTTAGGGTATTAAAGCTTCAGAAGAGCATGTTGATGGTATGAACTGGAATATATAGATGCAGAGAGCACGTTGGGGGTTTTTTTGAGCACAGGAACTACACTGTTTTAAGGCACAATTTGACTCCTGATCTAATCCAGGTAAGCACATGGATACTTCAGCTTCTACACAAGAGCAAAAGCAAACCCCACAGAGAAAGCCCTAGACATGCAGAGTTACTGGAGAGGTTTCCATGGAATTCAGCAGTAGCATTAGTATTTCTCCCACAAGTCAGTGTAAACAGATATACCAGAAACGTCTACATTGTCCATATTTTAAAAAATACTCTGAAATTCAGATTACTGAACATCAGGCACTATTAGATACTTGCTAAAAGTGAGCCAGCATAGGTGTAGGTGCATTTCTGTTGAGCTGAAACTCTACAAATGATAATTTGATAGAAGGTCCCCTTCTAACATGAATTAGGAAAAACTTCATTTTATGGATTAGTAAAATTTCATATTCAACTCAGAACTTTCAAATAGAAAAGTTTTTATTCTGGTTGGGAAGATAGCTTACAGATTTTTCCTTGTAGAAACATTTTTTTCTCACTGCCAAACTAAGTATCTACAACAATATACACTCTCAGGGAGGATTTCTACTCCAGTTCTGTATTTCAGAAGCTTCAGATGGGCTCCTGGCAGATCCAGGAAACGCACACAGCCAATAATTTTTTGTCAATAGCTCACCAGATTTCAGCAAAAAGGAGCCCAGAAGAGAGAACTGGAGAGAAGACACAGTGCAGGCTTCACCCATGAAGTAGCTTACGAGGGGTTGGTTTTTCAAGAACATAAGCTACTCAGTGAGTGCTACATTCCCCCAGCACCTGACACACCCCTAAAATTAAACCACTGAAAAATGCAGGGGCCATGGACACTCCATGAAGGAAGAGACCACATGTGTTTACAAATATTACTTAGGATTTGCTTTCAAGGAAATAGGAAGGAGGTTCTTGCTGAGATGCACGACACTGAACTTAGAGATTTAAAAGGAGAAAAATAATGCAAAGGGGTTAGATTTCTAACGTTGAACACATCCATAGCTATTCTCATGAAACAGTTTATTCAAAAATTCTTCATGACCACACACACCACCATTAAAACTGTCTTAAAGCCCCTGACATTTCCATATAGACCTGCTTGGCAGGTATAATTACCACTCTTTTATTGATGCACATGAGTAAAGTGTCTACATTAAGAAAAAAGCATCACAAATTAAATGTGTGTACACGTACAGGACTTTCGAGAACTGGAAGTACATTGCATTAATAACCAGTCACCATCAAATTCTTCATTTATTCTTATTGCAATAAAAAAAATAAAAGAAAAAACATCCGAAATTTATTTGCAAACTGGAGTTAAAGCATCCTCCCTCACTCTCCATCGCTGTCTTGCTCATCTATGGAGCTCCTTCGGTGTGTGACAAAGATCCCAGACAATGCTTTCTGCTGAGGCTTCTGCTGAGCATTACAGCACCAAGATTATTGTTCTGGCCTGAGCCTCCTGGAAACTCATATAAGCACTGCTCATATAAGCACCATATGGTTTATGCTGACTTTGACACTATCTTAAGGGAAAGTACTTTAATAAAGCAAAACTCGTTACATATGATGAAGAGCTATTCCCCAGCATTAAACAATTCCTGTTTGTTTGTGTAGCCCCTTTGCTATTTAAAACCTATTCATTTATGCCTCAGGACAAATAAATAGTAGATAATTTATTTCTAAAAAAGGAGTATTACTGTTTTCCTAGTTGTGAGATATATGTGCTAGGTTAAAAAAATTTGGGGGGCCTACTGTGAGAATTACAAATAGCTCTAGGATATATTGCATATTTCAAGAGATTTTACTGTATAGGTGAACTGTAGAAAAATGGATTTCTGAGTTCATGGGAGGTAAACTGTGGACGATACAATCAGGATCAACCTAATTACAGAGTCTGGGCCAAGACCATGAGCTATTCAGTGAGATCCAAGTGATAAATGTACTTTCTCTAAAGGTGGAAATTACTGTTCTTGCAGTTTTTCCCTGTTGCAAGGCAGTATGAGAAATTCCAGGTTCAATACTTATAAGTCAGCCACATTCAGCACCTAAGAAAATCTTCTAATTTCAGTGGTTTCAGCATTAATAAATGAAATATTGAGTACTCCACAAGAAATTTGAGAAAAATACAACTGTTCAAATAAAGGCACAATTTAAAGTGCTACTAAAAGAGATATGGACAACCAGATTTTGGTGACTCAACACTAGATGCGAACATCTGTTTGTTCTGCTGATATAATTGAAATCACTTATTGTCAATACCAAGAATATAGTTTTATGTAATCCCAAATGTAATGAGGTTTTTTTGGTTTGGTTTTTTTTTTTTTTTTGGTTGGTTGGTTTTTTTTGGTTTTTTTTTGTGTTTTTGGGTTTTTTTGTTGTTGTTGTCTTTTGGTTTTTTTACTCCAAAGAGGCTTTTCTTTAGAAAGTTCTCAGTTTTGTCCTGGCTTCAGCTCGGAGCTTACAGCCCCCCTGGGGGGGGTTGTGGGAAATCTAAGCCAGTTTTTCTTGCAGCAAGTCATAAAATAGAACTAAGATGGAAGAATTATTAGTTTCCACTCTGCTCTACTTCCTGCCTATGCAGAATTGGTCCCTATGGCACAGTATGTAGTGTTTCATCCAGACTTATTTTAAGTGTTCAGCTCAATTTCAGCCATGAAATGGCAGCTAACGAATAATCTCCTTTGGTTTATTTTTATCACATTCTCAAGTATGCATTAAAATTAGCATAATTGATGGTGTAATTAAAGATGTCAGCACAGCACTGAATACAGAGTTTGCTAGTTTACTTGTACTCTTAGGATTTTTCTCCTGAAAGCTTTCAACCAGCATCACATTGGATTATTTTAAAGACATTTTTAATTCCTGAATTATTGTCCAGGAGATAACAAGATGTTTTAAAAGCTTTTAGAATTGCAGCCATGAAAACTTTCATCCTATGAAAACCAGGTAAGGACACAATTCCACCTGTTCCCATTCCATCTCTCCATTAATGTACATAAAATTGATTCAGTCAGGAAGGTAGAGTTTCCCTGTGCTTCTTTTGTAAAAATTGATCTGTACTAACAGAATGGGAGCACAACCACCTCAACAGGCACAGAAATTTCCAGTTGCCTATGCAGGTGTCAAAGCTTAAGCACCTACTGTTAAGAAAACATTTCTCTTGAAGATGTGAAGGAAGCAAGTCACAGGCTCAACATAGCTCTGAACAGAGTGGCAGCTTTAGATTTCCTTTTCACATATGCCCTGCATCATAAAGATTCCAGGGACTGGACTTCAATTTGAGCTGTTAAAATGACCAGGGGAATGAAGGAAGGAAGAACAGTTCTATGTGACAGATCACTACGGTTTTTTTCTTTCATTTATGTCCCGATGAACCCAGAGTGACAATTACCTTGCTTCAAATATGACACTAGTTGCAATAATCTTCCTCACAGCTTGCTGTTTATTATATTAGCAATATAATTAAGGGTAGTGCTCATTTCACAGTCAGCTTCTGGATCATGCAGAATTTTTGGTTGAACTTAA
This sequence comes from Bombycilla garrulus, assembly GCA_013400315.1. Lineage (NCBI taxonomy): Eukaryota > Metazoa > Chordata > Aves > Passeriformes > Bombycillidae > Bombycilla > Bombycilla garrulus. Next base: position 828,263 of record VXBU01014119.1, read on the forward strand.
TCTCATGCATGGGGCGTTCTTAGGCTCTCATGCACTCAGTAAGAAATATTCCTGTGCTTGTACAAGCACAACGACAAGCTCTTGTCCCATTGTACCAGCCAGCAACAGATACTTGATGTCTTCAAAATAAGGTAGCACATTCATGAAAAAGATCACTAACTTACACATGAACATTATGAAGAGGTAGTCTGCTTTTAAACCTATGAGAGTTAGTGCCTTTCTTTCCTGCCAAGTCACTATTTCCCATTGTACCAAACTCTCCACAGCTGTTAGTCCTGACTCCACCAATCTGCCAAAATTCACAAGGAATAAGTGGATTCTGAAAAAAAACCTGGTTTAGGGGAATGCTGCCAAAAATGTATTTTCTTGCAGACATCCTGCTTAATCTTATGAAGTTCCACAATGAATGGCCTGCTCCCAACTTACGAAGGAGCCAGCCAAACTTTTCACAGGTGTTTGTAAAGTTCAGTTACAGAGGTTTTCCCTTTTCCTTAAATTAAGTAAAAAGCAAATAGCAAAAATGTCAGAATAAAGAAAAAAAACAATCTCTCTTTTCCCTAAATAGCAGACTAAAGCAAAGCTAAAGCTGGGAATACCTGAGCACAAAGCATTGCAGAGCCATTGGCCATGACATGAGCTCAGAACTGTCCTTCGTTTGGGGCACAGCAGAGCTGTAGGATCTCATGTGCTTGATGACAGCCACACTGGGATTTTCATCAGGGGTGATGCACAAGAATGATGCAGTGGCAAAGAAGAGATCTTGACATCCATATGGATACGTGTGACAGTCATAATAGCCCCTAATGAGAGTTAATGGAATGCTTCCATGTCTTTAAACTTTTTTTTCAATGAAAGATACCCTGTAAGTCCAAAATCCTTGACTTGTATGAAGCAGAAAAAGAAGTTTTCTATCTCCGCAGGTCTTTCCCAGGCCTGAATTTATGGCTGCATGTTTGAGTCTTGAAGACTGACTGTTGTTTAAACATAATTTGTACAAATAGTAAAAATGCACCATGTTACCTTATCTTGGTTTCTGATAAGTAAACCGAGCAAACAAGTCTATTTTTGCCTGTTATTTTGCACAATTCCATTATCTTTTTCAAGTTAATTCTTTCAAATGCTCCTTTGCAGCATTTCATCTACCTTACAGATCTCCTCTCACCCAGCCTCCTTTTCATACACCCATTGCAAAAGATACTTTACCTGTCTTATACTTCAAAATACCTTTGTTTCAAAAAAGATAAGAGGATAAAAACCATCAGAAGTAAGTCTTGATAAAAAGGCAGACTTTGAAGCTCTGATATAAATACAGCACAATGCTTTCTAACAGGTTTTTAATTTGAACTCTCAGATGAAAACACAATAATTACTAGGCCCAGTGGCAATGCAGGAAGATACGTGACTTATATGTGGCTTTTTTCCCTGCTTCTGTTATTCAATGACATTTCAGCTATGTAATGGTTCTGGCAACCTCCCCCTCCACACTGAAAACAGAGCCAGTCCATACAGAACTGGATTGATGAAGCAGTACAAGTTGTATCAAGAAGTATGTGTTGGAAAAATAAGTTTGGCCTGCATTTGAATAAAGTTTAATAGGTAGTTCCAAAACGTCTAAGTGGCCAAAATTACCTTGAACTTCTTAAAGATCAGGAAATGCAGTGCAAAAATACTCCCATTAGCACATGTTTGTATAAGAGCAAAGCCCTTTCAGCAGCCATGTCATCACTTAACAGAGATACAGTGCCTAAAATAATTTGTTGTCAGTAGTTATTAGGAAAACATGACATCTGACTTGGTAACGAGGCTTAAGAACATAGGCCATGCAAGTCATGAGCTTTTAATACAACTCAAAGGTAATGACAAGTTTATTTTGGTTACCTTGGATTACTTAATTAAAGCAGTAATTTTTTCACAAGTAAGGTTGTATTTTCAGATGAATTACCAACATTCAGGTAGCAGAGTCATTTGGCCAAAAAAAAAAAACAAAACCACAACAAAACAGCAATAAAGAACATCACAGAGGGGAACAGGAACACAGACCACAAGGATAGCATGACTAAATTGGGACCTCCACTATGGACCACTAACCTCAGTAAACCAAAGGGCTGCAGACTTAAATTGCCTCAGACTTGAAGTCTCCCTGATTCAAACTGCTTAGGAATTCATAAATTATAACACACAGTTAACCGGTAATGATGGTTTCAGCTCTTTGGGAGAGTTCTAAAGAGCTACATCTAATTTCAACAGGCATGGGTACCTATCAGGTTAATTCAGTTTAATTCATTGTATTTCTGACTCACAAGATAAATAAGTAAAAGTGCTCCTTCGCTGTAAAATATCAATCCTACTTATTTCTTATTACCTTTTAAAAACACGAATATATTTTGAAATAGACATTCTCAAAAATCTTTATCGCTAACATAATCAAATGAGATTTAGGCTTTCAAGTGTGGCAATACCAACTAGTTTGAGTAGATAAGTGTGTAGGCATATAAATAAGTTTATTCCATGTTAAATGAAAATAGAAAGTGTGAAATGAACTGGATTAAGAGTCAAAGTGAAGTATAACCACTTCATCTACAATTTCTTTGCAGCTATATGTATAGTCAAGGCTCTTAATTCATGTGTGCAATTATAGTCGATAAATACCTAATGTAAGCCAATATTCTGTGAAACTATCTTTCCATCTGCAATTCTGGACGGAAACTAGGAAAAACGCTTGAGAATAATATCTTAAGTTGGAGGTTATGGCACTGAATAACAAGAATGACAAAGTGAAAGCACAGAAAGTCTGATTGAGTGACAACCACTGACAAAACTTTGGAAGAAGAAAGGGATGCGTAAGCAAGGAGACAAGAAAAAGCAGAAGTATTCCTAATCACTTCCACTATGTATAAACTGATTAATGCTTAAAAATAACCAGCACGCTGTCATCTCACGCTTCCAAATACAACTCCTCAAAGCACTTTCTAATGTGTGTTTCTGACAGCCATGAATCAAAGAGATCTGCTATTTGGCACAAAAAATCTAGAAACCAAATTGTACACTGCCAGCATAAATGTACCAAAAGTAGCAAGAGTTTGAAGGCAATATGTCAAGTTGTCCACACAGTCCTCTAGACTGAATATTTTGTCAAGATGTGCGTCACACAGATAACAGGAAAAGGGTTTAAGGAAATATAGTCCTTCTTGTGAAATACTTCAGTGTAATTACAAATCAGTTACCCCCTGCTCTGGATTACCTAGTGGTCTAGCACACCTTGAATGGACAGATACTTTTTACTTTTTAACCTCCATAGTAGGTCAATGCCCTACCCATCAATTTTACTCTTCCTTCCAGATAAATGAAGCAATGACCCCATGAACTGTTTCCTTGAGCAGCTCAGTGATGGCACAGTGCTCGCTTTGCAGAGCATGTTACAAATACAGTAATGATATGGCCTGACAAACTGCTTGACTGCATATTATTTAATGCTCACAGGGCCACTAAGTGTGCACTGAAATTTGTGCTCATAAGATAAACTAGGCAGCATTGGCAATTGTTTTATTCTATGGCTGAAATTCTAAAGAGGAGATTACCTAAATCATCTCAGAGCTGATGGGCCAGCATTGTGGGCAGAGGAGAAAAGGACAGAAGCAGAGAGAGTACCCGGGAAAATGCAGGGACTCAGAGCAGCCTCGAGTCAGATGCCCTAGGTAAATTCTGAAACCCAACCTACTTGAGAGAGGCATTCTGGGGTGCATCTAAAGTTCTGAAACACTACCAGAAAAACACTAAAAAAAATTCCATATGCTAAACTTCTGAGTATCACAGACTCAGCTCATCACACACAACACTACAGGAATCCAGATTGGCAATATTCCTCATTCATTACTATGCTTCAGTCAACTTTCAAGTCAATTTAGAAGAGATGAGGTGCAATCATCCTAGCTCCATTGCAAAAAAAAAAAAAAAAAGATTATCGCTTGACACTTGTCATTTTTCCACCACATCACTATAATCAGAATTGTACATTCATTGTACATACATACCCTGGGCACCTGTCAGTTCTACAGCTTTAGGTTGTTGGTACAGAGGGCTGAAAGGAAATACACTGGTCTTTAACAACACATACAAGAGCTCTGCAGTGTGGAATAAAACACATTAAATACCTGGCTGAAAAGTACAGTCCTTATTTGCACCATTTGGTTGCTTCATCTTTTGCCATTCTGAGGAATTTTTTTTTCTTTTTAAACAACTATGATGATCCTGAAATAATAATAACAACAAAAAGAATTTGGGTAATATGTCTGGGACATTTGTCTTAAACTGAGCAACACATGTGGAATATTCCAGGATTGGTTCCATGTGTTGATAACTGCTGCTTAGAGAAGTCACAAAGAGCAGAAAATCTAGATAATGGAAAAGTGAAGAACTGTTGCTCCCTAGTGCCTAAAGAAAGTAATCCCTTGACTACAGAGCTGAACAGCACTGTAAAGGAGAAACAATTAGGTGATCCACATATCTTAAGAATTTGACTCTAAGAAACATGATATGTTTCGTGGTACACTTAATGTTTTGCTCCAAGATAAGTATTTCAGAAACACTGACTTACACAAAATAGAAATAGCTTCCCACATTCAATCATGCTTCAACCATCTTGCAAATAATTCATAGATAATATAGTAAAGGCAACTGTCAGAAGCTGGATTGAAGAGTCTGTGTTGTGTACTTGCATTACAGTGTTTACAAAGAATGGATTAAATTTAGGTGATATTGCATGTGAATTTAGTATTTATATTATGAATTACCATTAAATTTTAATGCATGGACTGCTTTAAAATTATTCCCATTCATGTATCAAGGAGTACAAGTGCAGAATATAGTACGTTTATCCATTCTTAAGGCATTAAGAACATAATCGCCTTGTGACTGTAAGCTGTTTTGTTCTATTTTATTTATTATTGGACATAGTACTTCGGTTTTGTAGATTGGGCTACAGCATTTGCTGGCAGGAGATGAACCTGACATAATTTTCACTATTCTTGGCTTTTACTGCTGTTGTAGATAGTGCTCTGTTTATTGTCCAAACTATGAAAATTACAATGCATCTTCAACTAAAATTACTCTTGATTTCTCCAAGCCCCTTAAATTTTACTCTAAAATTATCCTATTTGCCTCTGTAGGGTACTTTCAAAGCCCTTTTAAACTATTAGTGAATCATTTAACATTTCATCAAGCTATTTGGTATGTTGTAATACATTTCAAACACGACCTTCCATGCTTGACCACAGTAAAGAGGACAGTGACAGTCCCAGTGCTGTGAGAACCTCATACCAAGGCCCAGCCAAAATGCACTGCCGCATTTATTTCATACTCCAAGGGTTCCAGAGAACTCTGTCTCTCTCTTTCCTGCACAGACCTCGCTCTTCAGCTGTTAACCTGGCTGCCCTCACTGTGCCCACAGCAGTCAGGACACTTCGGCCTCTCCAGTCTCCTCTTGAAGGGAGGACCGGGCAAAGGGCTCCACTCACACAAATTTGAGATCGACCACTTAGAGCAGGGAGCTGAACTGGGAAATGGTCACTGTGCCCAGCCCCTAAAAGAAGGGAGGAGAGGGAAAAGCTGTCAGCCCTGCTGAGCACACCACCCCTCCCCAGCCACGCTCTGGAGCCCGCTCAGCCCTAGGAACAGACGGGCTCTACGATGCACACCCATAGGTGCCCACTGTGAGTGTCCACCGTGTGAGAACTAGAAACGATCTGCCCCACATCACTGTGACTGCCCTGGGCAGGGTTTCTCACTCAAAGCCTTGGTACTGTGCTGCTTTGACCTTGGCAGCATTTGCAAGAGTCTCCTGCTTCTGACAGCCAGCGCTGGCCTGTTGTATCCCGCAATAATGAGCTCCACCTTCGTGGAGCCCGGATCGATTTCCCTGCCAGTTGTCAGCCCTTACTTATTCATTCCACAGCACTACAGTAAGATCAACAGTGCTATAACTGTGGCACCCGGATCATTGAAATATGCACTGTGATATAATAAACTGACACACTTTGCATTTAAGCAGTGGCTTAGCAAAATAAATAAATAAATAAAATCCTGATAGTGCAGAAACTGTTTCTCCTCATAAGATTGATGGCAATATCAGGCAGGAAAAGAATAATTAGTTTTTCTCTGGTTTTATGTAGAAAGCATAATAGGCTTAAAATATTACCCATGCTGTTTGTTCAAATGAGTTCAAAAATCAAGTACAATAATTCACTTATAAAAAAAGAAAATATCAGCAAGATCCTTGAAAATTTTCATTTTTACTTTATTTTCTCTATGGAGCACTCATTGATCACATCTATGCACTATGGGTGGGTTTGACTCATTGCAATAATAGACCAATTAAGAAAATGAAGGAGCGTAACAATCACAAAAATAATTTTAAAAACTCAAAATCAAGCACAAAACAGTGGTTTGCCAACTTCAGTATTCATGTCCTCTCTAATACCATTACCACTACTCAGTTTATATATAGAAATATCCCAAACTGTTTATTTTTATGCAGAGGAAAATGAGAATTATTTCCATGTATTTAATTTTGAGATAGTGAAATTGTCCTTATTTAAACAAAAACCATTAAACAGCATTTCCTAAGCAAAGCAAAATATCTGCCCACAAGAAGTCTTGCCAAAAAGTGAAAAAACCTGGTGCCACAAATGAACAAGACAAAAGGTCTTTCACCAAATTAAACTACATTTTAATTCTGAAGTACAGCTGATTAGTATTTTGTGTCAAATCACTGCCACTTTCAAGTGAACTGAAACAAAACTGAAGCTGGAACAAAAGAGAGTCAAAACTAGAGAATTAGAAGCAAGGATATTTATGTTGCCCAAGCTCAGAGGTTTATCGTCAGGGACTCACCTACTAACACCTCACATAGACAACAGTGAAAACTGTGCTGGATAACACATCAGAGAATGCAGCTTTGAAGTGTGACCAGAACAGAGGCTGTACAAAGAGTTCAGCAGTGACAGGGATGATGAAGCTGTTATCACACCCAAAGTGTCATATGAGTGGTAGATTCTGAAAGGCAAGGGTGACAGCTGCCCAGAAAAGACAAGGGGACTAGAATTAGTGAAACACAGATGAGATCAACAGTGGTGCCTTTTGACACACTGGTGCTTTGCTGGTAGAGCATGTAAAGACCTCTCTCAAATGCAGACCTCTCCCGTGCAAATGTGGAGAGATTAACATCTCCAGAACTGCCAAAAGCAGAGTGGAAGAAAATGAAGAGTCATGAAGTTATCACATGGATTCATTAACCAACTGATTGGCACTTTCCTATTGCTGCTGTCATGAAAAAGGAGAGGAAGACAGATTCACATTTATCTTAGACACCTCATAGCAGCAATTCTCAGGCAAAGAACATAATCTGGTCTCTGAAAGGTATCTAATGTATTTTCAAGATAGCAGGTGCTAACTGTGGAAAGAGGGACTTTTATGAAGTACAAATTTACTAAGAAAATTTGACATTTCCCATGGTGTCTGTGTTATTGTCATTCTGACCATAATTACAAATGCTAGAAGTCCAACCCCTTAAGACCTAGATATAACAAACAGGACTTAAAAACTAACGCAAATACTGAAAAAAAATTTGCCTTTAGTTTTCAATTTAAAGAACAACCAAACAGTAAATGGTGGAAAAGCAATATAAGCCTAGAAGATTAAGGCATTCTTTGTATCATCTACTTACTGACAAAATCATAATCATTAACCAAAAACTAATTGTACCAGCATTTTACACCAGAAATAAGATAGCAAATCACTAAGATAAACATCAAACAGTAATGAAGAATTCCTGAAGCTAAACTGAGTATTTTAAAAGAATTAGTATTCTAAAACATTGGTACAAAGACACAGCCTTTATCAGCAAATAATTTACACAGGGTTCTGGACAAGTCTTCACATGTCAAAGCCTCTGCAGACGATGCTTCAGAAGGGAAGTACACCTTTTCATATCTTTTTACCTTCATAAAGCTTGAGTTGGCTATACAGAAGAGCCTTAGAATGTTTCCAATAGCAAAAACCATGAGGTTTTTACAACTGGCACAGAAATAGGCTCGTTAAAATGCCAACAGAGATACTGTACTTACAGTACTATCTACTGGTAGATTTCTTCTCTGTGAGTTGTAGGAATCTACACAGGCACATTAAGGAAAGTGATTATTGATAAGAACCTGTCACTTTTCCCTGCATAGACACTGACACTTATAAAACTCCCAAAATCTGAGTGCTATCAGTAATTATAGTTTTTATGTGGCAAGATCATTCAGAGCCTCCAATTAACTGCAGGGCTGCATCTTAGTGAATGCTGCATAGAAATACACAAAGAAATGGCTCTTTTCAAATGGCTTAAAATCTAAACAGACAGTTGACACAAGAAGCAGGAAGACAAGATGGGAAAAGTCTACTGTAGACAATTAAATATACACAGAAACATATGTGAAAATACTAAACACATATGGAGAATGCTTACTAGAGTTAAGAATTGAAAAAAGGGGCTCAATGTGAAACAAAGAGAAATAAAGCTGAGAATTGCTGCTCTCCTCCCTGCCACTACCAATATGCAATTCTGATTCATTTTCTCTCCAAGGTGAGTCAGTATGGCAGGAGCAGATGCCACAAATGCTACCATAGGAAGAGCACTGTGACAGAGGAAAGGAGTAAACAGTGGGGTTCAGGGTGCAATAGCAGTTTCTGCAGCAGGAATTACTCTCTTCCCCTCTTTGGGGCAGAAACCACCATAGATAGCCTTAAACTTTGGAGCTACAGCTCGCTACTGTCACAACCCTGCGAGCACTCCACTGCAGTACAGCAATAAGAATCACATGGCAGGATTTCTGCCGTTGTCTGGTGCAGGGCTAGGAGCTGGACTTGATGGTCCTTGTGGGTTCCTTCCGACTCAGAATATTTTATGATTCTATAATAAGAGCAGCACTCCAAGTTGTGAATAAATGGCCTGATGTACAGTGCTGCTGAACAGAGATAAAGCGTTTGACACTTTCAGTAATAAGCCATGTGCTTTAAGAAGGAATGTTCAAGGAAAGTTCTCTTTGAAAAGCCCAAGTAATACCTGGTTGCTGTCAAGTTGTTTGTTCTCTCCTTTTCTGCATTCATCTCCATTCTACATTGTGTTTTCATCAGCAAGTTCACATACCTTAACAAGAAATGCAAGAAGTGGGGTCTACTGAACGTATTTTTAATGCGTCTGAAAAGATTCTATGTGATAAGGTATACTGGCACTTGGCTGCAGTTGGAATAAAGGCTCGCTTTACCTCTTTGCCTGCAGTTCTGCAGCATGACTGCTCAGCACCAGCAGCTCCTGGAGTCTGGTGTGAACCCAACGCAGATGTTTTCCAGTACTTAATCTGTGACTGTGACCAATGTCTCCCAACAGAAGTCTATTCTAACTCCAGAAAGACTGAAAGTAATGCAAAATGAGACTGGCACAGCTTTATATTTTGCAGTGCTCTCTCAACAATACTGCCAAACCTTGTCTTTGGACTTAAATTTTTTCCCATGTTCACAACCACTGGGGCTTATAAAACTGTCATATTCTAACACAACTATTGTGTTCTTCACACCTGCAGCTAAAATAATTACTTCAAAAAGCACAGGTTAAGACCCATGTCTCTCTGAAGGAAGACAGTTTATCCTAAATCAATTCAAGCAATACTCCTTGAGATAAATTTATGTGAAAGTTTGTCAGCTGTGTGATTCAAGAACTGAAACTCTTCATGAAGCATAGGCAGAGATTTTGAATGGTGTGAGGTAACAGATATGAAAAGTCATTTATATTCCTTCAGTCTTCATGTAATCATGCATTTGCTGATAGCTAGAAGTACATATCTCCTAATCAATCTGTCACACTGCTTCATTTTCTACATCATGCAGTTGTTCTCTACATTACACTATAAAAAAAGTTAAATTTTCAAGCTTCAAGGAAGAACACTTGAATTTGCAATTTTAAATTACTATTTTATTCTAATGTTGCTCCCAAAACTCAAGATGTTTCTTACTTGCTATCTCTTCTTAAGTATTAAAGCTGCCAACAAAATCAAGTCTGTCCTGGCAATAACTGTATTTTGAGAGTGCACTTAGGAGTGCAGACATTGGTTTTGGTTCTGTATCAGCCTTTGTTTCTGTGGTAGAGACACATTATGTCATCCTCTGAGGACAATGAATAAAGTTAATTTCCACTGAAGCAGGCATTGTCAAATCATTGCAGGAATTGACTAGGTTAGAAACTATGCAGAAAAGAGTATTTCTCTGACTTCCATTTTGAAAAGAACATAAGCAGTCAATGTAAGAGCAAATTTTAAAGGAGCAATATTTTGGAATAAAAATACTTCTTGTTAAAAGTTACTTCATGATGATCTTCAAACTCACAGTCTAAAAGAAAACACTTTTGCTTCTCATCATTGCATGCCTAAGTGCTCTCCATTAACTAGGTACAACCAGCAGTTCAGCAACAATATCAGAAGACAAACAAGTGTTAATATCGAAGGCGAAAAAGAGAGAATCCAGTGAAAACTCAAGTTAGGGGGAAGAAAAAAAGTCAGTACATGGGCATGGTGGTTCTAGGAATTCCCTCCCAGCAAATCTACTTTGTGACAATAAAGCTGCAATTTAAGCCCACAATTACCATTTGACAGCATTTGAGGAACTTCAGTTATTATCTGCTCTCAGAGCTGCTCCAGTACCCTCAGGCACTGTAGAATTTCTCAACCGACTTCACTGCAGAATTTCTACTGCGATAGCCTGTAAGTATGCACACAGGGGGATCAGATACAATAAGTATTCTACAGGCAAAAGAATTGGGTTCTCCCGAGGTGGCTGAGCGTGCAGGGGTGTGGATCCCAATATGAAAATTGAGGAAGGAATATGACAATGTTATAGCATAACACAAGAGCTCTGTGGAATCAGGAGTTTGTCCTCCAGGGCTCACTATCCTGGCAGCGCTCCTGGGCACCTCTTCTCGCTCCAGTGGCACAACACTCCTGTAAAACTCTATCAGCTGTGCAAGTGTTCTCCTGTCCTGGGAGACTCCCTGGAGAGATGGCTACTCCCGACCTAGATGAGCCTTGGATGCAAAGCCATCATGGAAGAACTGGAAATGGCTACAAAAGGATCACACCTCCTGGGGGGCAAAAGAGCCAGCAGAGACCAGGCCTCAGGCTGCAGGATCTTCAGACTGGGTTTAAAGGCAGCATTAAAGATGAATGGATGATTTTGAGCCTCCTTCAATGCATCAATGGCACTGGATACTTCTCAGGAACAGACTTTCAGCTACACAAAATTTAGCTCTACTACAAAGCCTGCAGACCAAATTAAAATTGAAGTTACTTGTGGCAATTCTTTTTAGCCTAAATAAATAGTTAAAAGGAGTAATTTGCCATGCTAATGTTGGTCTTGCTTTTTTTAATATTTCTGGTTCTCTTCCCTGTTTTTCATGTCAACCTTTCTGTCTTCATGGTTTTACTCTTCATCCTAGTCACTGTTGCATTTGTCACAAAGATTTTTCACTCCTTCCCTTCTCCAAAATAGCTGTCTATGGCCATACTGAATGGACTGCAAAGAAAGCAGTTCCTCCTGTATCATGCCTGCTGATTTCCCACACCAGAGAAGAGATGCTGTTTTTCAAAGTCCCAGTTCAGCTCAGCAAGGAGGAAGTGGCTAATGCCAAGAACAGCAAGACATTCGTGTCAGCTCATTATGAGGAGCAAAAAAACTCCAAACCACCCAACACCGCAAAGCTAGAATTTCAGATCAGCAGGATGGGGGAGATGCCAATTTTGTGGGAGTTCATTAACAGCAGTAAGGCCAATTCTCAAAAAAAAACCTCTTTGCATGACAGGAGTTCAAGCCTCTCTTTGCTCTATTTGTGATCACCATGGTGTCCAGTTGGATCTAAGCCATTGGGATTTGGAAAAATGAGATTAAAAGTAGATTGGAATGCAATTTTTTAGCTGAGCAAATATCCAGGAAGGTGTTTGTAGGATGTGTCCTTACAGAGAGAACAGGAAAGGAATACGTCAGTGAGCATAAGCTGCATTAGAAATGCCTTTATAACACTGCAGCTCTTCCCAGCCTGACAACACCATTCTAGCAGTTCATGACTTAGGCTGATTTCTTCCATCTCCATTACAATCCAAATAAACAGAGGTGGAACCACACATGAACCCAGCAGTACCTGAATTGCAGAACTGATTTCAATACTGGCTTTTCCTTATAAAGGCTTAGAAGCACTGGAAATTATTGTTCTTGAGCTCCCTTGCCCTTTTACTCCCTTCAGTCACTAGCAGGCAGGTTAGGTTTTCCCCTTTAAGACAAAAGGGTCCTAGCTCAAAGGCTGGTAGTTTGTGGGGAGTTTTCATCACCACTAAAATTGGCTCCAGAATATCACACCTGTAAGAGCTGCACACATTTACTTCTAACAAATATATTTACATTTTTTTCTTAATTTACTGCTCAGCTTCTGATAAATTGATCTGGTTGGACTAAGCACAAAGTCTCTCAGACTCTTCTTATATGACTTCCCATTCTCCTGAACATCCTAGTAACCTTACTTTGAGTTTGTTTCAGTCTGAATTCACCTTAATTAAAAGCAGGAAAAGACAACTATTACAAATATCCCACATTATTACAAATATCCCACATCTGTGGGACTTAAGCATTTTTGCTGCTTCCTTTGCTAACGCAAATCTCACCCACACAGTGTAAGGCTGCATTTGCTCTATTCATTGATGTTTTGCACTGATGACTTGCAGTCATCCTATGACTTTCTCCTCTTCTGTCATTTCCAATTAACAAGCTACTAGCTTATAACAGAATTGTATTGTTTTTGTGCATGATCTTGCACTTTGTCCTATTGAATTTCATTCAGATAGTATTACTGTACTCCTCAAGGTCATTTTATTCTTCTTGTATGGAGTTCTGCACTCCCCCTGTGACAGGGGCCACAAACATTTCAGGCTTCAAAAAAATTCTTTTTGCTAATTTCTTTTTGCAAGGGAACTAGTAAAGTATTAAAACATAATATATCAGGAGCATTTCTTGAGGGACTGACTTGTAGCCCCACTACCTGACATAACCTCAGTGTGTCCCTGGCAGATTACAGTAATGGTTATTGTCACTGCAATGACTATGAAGTACTTGAAGCAAAGCTCCAGAATATTTTCATCTTTCCCTCTCAAAAACAACCAGAGTTCTCAGAGACATCCAGGCACTCTACTTAACCACAGTATCAGTTCTTTTGTGCCTCTTTCACATTTCTGACTATCTCCATACAGCATGTTGTCTAAAACAAAGGTGTCATACTTAAAATCTCACAGCACTGCGGTTGTGACATCTCTACACTAAACATCTCCTGTACCTGGAGATGTCCCAGGTGAATGCACTTATTCACTGGATATAGAGCAGCAATTTCATTTATCATGAAAAAGCTACCAGGAAAACCATATATCTCTAAATGAAGGACTAATCATCACCAATTTATGGCACTGGAAACTTCAAGTTCAGAAAAAAACAAGTGTATGCTAGCTCCAAGACACTGGAAAATTGAAATATAAACTTGAGTGATGAACAAACCAATGCTAACCCCATGAAAATTAAGTTCTTGGCCTATCTCTGATCATCAATCTACCTGTGCTACAAAGAAATCTATTTCGTAGAGTTTTTCCCTCCTGCTTTTGGGTTTTCCATCTCAAAGGTTTGAATGATGATCTGTCTTGAAAAGAACTGTTTTCCTAGCATTTTACCAGACAACTTAGAAATACTTAGAAAACAGTGCAATTGATATATATCAGGACTTTAGAAACATAAGTCACTCCACCAGCAATAGTCAGAGAGAATGAAGAGTGGAGAAGGATCCTTTCACTCCTTAACTGGCAGATCAGAAGCACACAAACCTCATGTCAGTTCTGCTCTTGGGTTTATTTAGGCAGCAAAACAATTCTTGAAATTCAGAAGTCCACTTCTACCCTGCAGGACAATATTAGTGAAATAGTCATTTTGCTGTTACACGAAACACTGCCTGGGAGAACAAGTATTCTAATAGCTGCACAGCAAAAACCCAGCACCTTGTGAGAGCCATTTCTTCTTGTCACATCTGCCTCTCAGCATCCTTCTACCTCTAAAAACACACAGAGGACACACAACATTTTACCACAGACTCGGGTGTCACCTTCAGTCTGCCTTCTGACCATGTGTAATGATGCAAGGCCAGAGGACATCTACACGGATGTTTCCCTGTAACCTGCAGTGATCACACTTGGCAAGACACAGGGTGTAGGCCATGCAGTCCTTCACACCAATTCTTAACACCTCTTTTCCTAAATGTTACAGAATATCAGCTTCTCAACACATGGTATTCGCTGGACTCGGTTTCATATATCGTGCCACTGCTCAAAATTTAAATGCAGCTCCAAAACATTCCAAAATAATTAGGCAAACTTCAAACTTCACGAATGTAATTAATTGACAGTGAAGTGGGAAAATTGGAGGTTTTCCAAGAGCCTCCTGGAGCACTCACCTGAGTCTAATAAGGAAAACCCATCCAGTGTCACATCAAACTCCAAAAACATTCATTCCAAAAACCATAATGAGAACACAGATTCTGAAAATCTAAATAGTCCTAAAATTAAGGACAGACTTTTTCATCATTTTTAATTTTTTCCTCTGGTTTTGTTAAATTTTTCATTACATAAATGGAAGAGTTGCCTTCAAACAATTTTATGAGATGTACAAGAGTTCATTCTTACCTCTCTGCAGAATACTCTATATTTAGATTTTTAATAATTAAGCATTACATCTCCCTGTCATATTGTCTCTCAGAATTTCAGAGAGGAAAGTAACACAGAGAAAGATTATTCAAATCTACTACAGAAAGAGAAACAAACTCTCAGAGTGCATGTTCTATTGTAATCCTCAAAATTGCCAACAGTCATGGCAGTTAAAAATACTTGCTGTCTTGGGCTACTCAAGCTAATTCCTGTCAGCTCATTCCCTTGGTTTTAAACATGAGCAAATGAAGAAAAAAATGGAAGGAGAAAAATAATCTAACACAGGCATAAGTGACAGGGACTGCTCTTTAACCCCTCATACACAAACAAGTGTCCTGAGGAAGGCAGGTTTTGTCGCCAGGTTTTGCCCCATGACCAGCAAGGTTCCAGAATTCTATGTGGACTAACATTGCTTGGAAGTAAATTGCCACGTGGAGCAGAATTGTGGATGAGCACATAAAGATAGGAGAGAACACAGGCTTATCTGCAAAACATGGGAAGGTCTCCTGTGGTGCTACCTTTGGTGCAGATGTCCAAATCCCTTTCGCATAAATCAGGAAATTTCAGCATCATACCAAGTGGATATTAAGAAAGACCACATTATGCATGCAAGGAAGACATTCCCCCATTGCTGTGATTTATTCCTTACCTCCCAGCTCACACTGGTCTCCGTACCATACCTGGAAAAAATGGCAGGCCCTTCTTTAAGTTTAGAAATTCAAAACATGAAGCACGTTTCACGGGCCATTTGGAGTACAAATAAGTACTTCTTAAATATCTCTCCAAAAAGCTCAGTGTCTTATGAATCAAGACAAATGCTCAGCTGCCAGGAAGCCCTGGGTGTTTGGCACTGCAGCCCATACCAGGAAACAAAGGAAGCTCTGGCATGCTGTGTCTGAGGACAGGGTGTGAACATGGACCCCAGAGTCAGCAACCTCTCATGTTTAGGGTATCTTGTAAGGACTTCTTAGGAAACTCAGCTAGAAATGGGGGCAATTTTCCTGGTTAACAGTGAAAGACTCAAGGGCAGCTGTTCTTCTGTCTGGCTGCAGAGGCTCCCACTGGTGAATGCTGGGCTGGAACCCCAACACAGCTGATAATTCAGCTTCAAGCAGCTGACCTTGGGTTTCTGTTGCAGTAAAATCACAGTGAACTGTTTGGGTGTCATGTCAGTGCAACATGTAATGCATCTGTCATTCTGCCTGAATTATGCTCCCTTACAAATCATGTTGACCCTAGATGATAAATTGATATTAATACACCAAACAATTAATTGTGAATATCGGAGTATTTAAAGGCCACCATTCATTTGAAAGGAGGTTCTAATTTCCTTACTTCTGTATGCTGCATGGTGTCTATTCTGTCTGATTTCTAGGTCTACAGAAACTATTAATAAAGCAAAATTAGTTTTATTCCATGCAAACCATTTTCCTGTTTTATTATCCTACACAAGTATTCTTTTAGGCTGGCAATAGAAAATACAGAAGCCTGTCATTCATTTCTGAAGACTTAAAGATCCATTATATTGCGTGGTGATTTGCTGTTAAATCTGGCAGGTGTTTTGCTGGCAAATGTGAATAAAGGTACAGCCACTCTGGAACACTGGGGTGTGCCTCACGTTCAACAAAGCACTAATGCCAACAGCTTGATGGATATGTTTTATACCAGGAAAACCTATTTCAATTAAATAGCTGTCATTTCAGGAAAGGACATCACAAAATAAACAAGTCGTCTGTAAGAACAAGTGTTTTACCTTTACTCCTTCTCTTGAATGATGCCTGTCTCCTCCAAGAGATTTGTACCAGTCTGATTGACACTGAAGTGAAAAGAAAAAAACACAGAAGGAAACTACACCCAACAGCATGGTCACTTCACAAAAGTAATTTTTCTCAGAATGTGTGTTTCTTTCTTCTGGTTCTTTACAGGAACCTTCAAATTGCTGCACATTGTGCTAGGTAGGGTGCTGAACATAGAGATCCTCCTTCTCTCCACCTCCCATACTTTCCACAATAAGTTGCTTTATCCAAAGAGGTACTTCAGAGATGCATTTATTGTACCAAACTAATGCACTGTAATATAATAAAAATTGCTCTCCCATCTTTCTGCCTCCCTTGCAGCTCTACAATAAGTACCCTTAATCCTGACAAATTTTACCAGCCATCAACCCTGACTCTGCCTGGTTGCTTAAAATAAAAACAAGAGCTTTTGAACTATAAAGACTAATTAATTTTTCATAGAATAATAGAATGGCTTGGATCAGAAGAGATCTTGAAGATCATCTGGTTCCCACCCCCTTTGCCATGGGCAGGGACACCTTCCACTAGACCAGGTTGCTCAGAGGCCCATCCAACCTGGCCTTTAACACCCCCAGGGATGGGGCATCCACAAGTACTCTGGGCAACCTGTTCCAGTGCCTCACCACACAAGCACAGGGAAGAATTCCTTCCTGACATCTCATCTAAATCTTCTCTCTAAATTTAAAGCCATTGCCCCTTCTCCAATCACTTCACGCCTGTATAAAAAGTCCCTCTCCGGCTCTCTTGTATCCCACTTAGGCATTGGAAGGCTGCAATGAGTTATCCCTGGATCCTTCTTGTCTTCAGGCTGAAGAAGTCCAACTTCCCCACTCTCTGTTCAGAGGAGAGCTGCTTCGACCTCTCTGAGCATCTTTGTAGCTTCCTCTGAACCCATTCTAACAGATCTCTGTCTTTCTCAGGTTGTGGCCCTGGGGTGGATGCAGTGCTCCAGGCAGGGTCTCACCAGCGCAGAGTGGAGAGGGGCAATGCCATCCATCAACGTTCCTTGGATGCAGCTCAGGACACATTTGGCTTTCTGGGCTGTGAGCACACATTGTCAGGTCACACTGAGCTGCTTNTGTAGCTTCCTCTGAACCCATTCTAACAGATCTCTGTCTTTCTCAGGTTGTGGCCCTGGGGTGGATGCAGTGCTCCAGGCAGGGTCTCACCAGCGCAGCGTGGAGAGGGGCAATGCCATCCATCAACGTTCCTTGGATGCAGCTCAGGACACATTTGGCTTTCTGGGCTGTGAGCACACATTGTCAGGTCACACTGAGCTGCTTATCCCCCCACAGCCCTGAGCCCTTCCCCTCAGGGCTGCTCTCAATCCATTCTCCACTCAGGCTGTGTTTGTGCTTGGGTTTATCCTGACCCCCGCAGAGCCCACCTTGGCCTTGCTGGTGAGATCTGCACAGACCCATCTCCCAGCCTGGCCAGATCCCTCTGCGTCCATCCCCTCCCTCCAGCACTGACCACACCACACTGCTCAGTGGCACTGCCGAACCTGCTGAGGGTGCACTGTACAAGTCCTTGTGTAATATTTCCTCTTGGTTTGTAAAAATAGCGCCATTTTCTGTCCTATGTAAGATTAAGACTAAAGAATCATGTAAGCCAGTGTCTGTTTTTTATTCTAAGTTACTCCCATGACATATTTAACTTCTAAGGGTTTTTTTCCTGCCAGTATTGCATGTGGGGCTCATTAAACACTGACCTAAATCCATCTCCCTACATTTCATTGTAGCATGGCAGATTTTATGATGGTTCTAATCAGGCTTAGTAGAGCTGCCCACCTCAATTCCATTAAGGAAAGTCAACGCATGTACACTTGCATCCTAAGCTACTGGTGACTCCTGGATCAAACAAGCAAACACCACAGAGAAAAAAATAGCCATCCTACTTTATAAAATATATAGTTTTATATCTATCCTGCTTCTTTCATTTTGTTTTTTGGACCCCTGAAAAGTAAAACAGTGAAATAGAATACAACATTAAATAAAACCAGAACTTTAAACAAACTTATTAAAATAACCATCTTTCAGCTTCCAGTTTATTTTCTGTGTCTCTCACCATTCAGTTTTGCTTCCCATTTTAAACTCTAAATGAGGCTGAGGATATTGAGAAGGCAAAATCATGACAAGCTATTTTTTCCAATTCTGCTTATTCTACAAATGGCCTTATGAGAACTTCCTTGTGCTAAACAACACTGTTAGGACTGACTGAATCAGATCAGGGCTGTTATAGTTCCACTTAGGGAAAAAAAAGTTTCAAGAAACCACAAAGATATTGTTTTAAATTATTCTTTAAACATAAGTATTGCATTGTCTTTTTCAAAGCAGCAATAGTTTCAGGCAAAAATTAACAAAATTTTCACATTCTGCCTGAAGTGTAATCCTATAGGTATGATAAATACAGTTCCAACATCACAGCCTTTCCACATAGCATCAAATGGCACTAACAGAATTCATTATTTAATGAGTCCCTAGCTGTTAAAAAAGTATAGGGCAGATTAAAAAGTTATATAACAAAATCTGCAGTCAGAGCAAATACACACCTCAGAATTTGTTGTTGCTGTTACTGTAGTTAACAGTTTGTTAGAACATTAATGGTCCAACAACCCACAAACCAACAGTTAATTGCTAGTAATGATTGGCTTCTTGGGGATTATTGCTTACATAAATCTTAAAAGTTGTGTGCTGTTAAGTAACTTACTATTTTCTTAAAGTTGGCAGTGAAGTCCAATGGTTAGTTAGTGTTAGTCAGCCTTACCATTAATCCTGATCCCCTGAGTCTAACCATTAATTCTAATCCCTTGCATACGTTGAAAGCAAAGTACAAAAGTCCCTGATTGTCTTCGTCTATTCATCTGGAAAAACGTTACCAAATATCTTGACAGTGGAAAAAGAAAAATTTAGTCTCACAGTCTCGTTCATGCTCACAGTAGAAGGAAGACGCCTGACTGCTGACATATCTGCTCAGTATAATTGCCACCGGTGAGGTTCTTTGGAAATCCTCATGTATAAATTCGCAGTCATCACACATTACTGGGACTGCATGTTTACTGTTTTGCTTCCAAAAACAAGGAAGTTATTAAAATTAACTAAACCTTGATCAAAAGATAATGGTCACTCTGGGGACCCACAGTAATGCAGAATTATACCAACACATAGAACGTCATACATTGCATTTGATAGTTCCTTCACTATCATACTCCCAGGTCAGGCCAAGTATTTGATACAATAAAATGTTAAAAAGCACCAAGAAACATCAATTAGCTGTAGAGAGGGACTTTTCCTTTCATACATCAACAAATCTGAGACTTCATCGTGTTATTTCCAAAGGCACTAGGAGTCCAAGTTTTCCATCTTAAGAGTACTTCTGGGAACTGACAGATTTGGTCAAAGCCACCAATGTAAAGGAACAACCACACACTGAAATATGACAAGGCAGTGTCAGCTAAGTTTGATACCTCTGGATAGTAGGATTTGTACCTCTGGAAGTCAGATTTGTCTGGTTTTTATATTAAAAAACTGCACAGAACCAATTGCACCACTTCTGCTGAGAAATCATAAGATATCTGGGACAGTAAATCCAATCCACGTTTAGATGCACAGACAGATTTGCCATCAGTGACTCCTGAGCTTCTGAAGGGTCTGTCAATGGTAACAGGTTCCCCCCACAGACGGGGCCATCCCACATCCCCACTAAGCTCTCTGCAGTAAGTGGAGTCTCTTGAAGCGTAGGGATGAAGCAAAGACTTCTGCTACTGTTTTCTAGTTTAAACATGGTTTAGAGTCATGAAGAAACCAGCATTTGTTCAGCAAGATATTAGTAGGGTAAACAACAGGTAATAAACCCAGAGAAATAATTAAAGCCAAGTTCATAAGATACAAGGTGAACTAGAGTCACAAAAACACAAATCTACATAAAGCACTACGAGTGTGCGTGAGGATAATCTAGAAAAGCACATATCTGCAATGTGTTTGCAAATAGACAGCTGCCAACACCCGTATTTATGAGTAAACTGAGGCACAGAAAGGTAGTGATCTGCAAGCAATACCAAGCGAAAAAACCTGCAGAGCTCAATGCACAGTCCTTGTGATCCCTTTCTCTCAGAGAAACCTACTGACTGTGACAACTAATAAAAAATAAGCCCTTTCAAGCCAGCATTTAAGGCCTGAGTCAATGAACAATTTTTTTAAGACTGTTTCAGAATTCTACATATCCCTAGGGTGAGCATTTGGACTGGAGGTTAAAAACCCAAACAAATAAAAAAGAAACACCTAACCCATAAATCCCACACCCACCAAGTGTGATTCGCCTTAAATGTTTCTGAAACCTGAATTTTATGAGTCTCTACTGAAAAGCATTGATGTGTTCAACTTATTACCCCTTTTTTCTCTTCAAGGTAATGATTCACTTCAGTTTTACATTTACCTGTTAAAACGACCTGAAGGGCGTGAGTATAATTTTCATCATCTCAAATTTCATGTATCAAGAGAAATTAAAGCAGCCAAGACATCACTTTCCCATTGTAGTTTCCTTCCCATCTAGGTTGCTAATTGAACTGGTACTTTCCAAGTGTGACTTTTCTGAAGCATTGAATTTCTCAGAATGGAAGGAACAGAGGGTAAAACCGTTCTCTACCGACTGCCAGATCCTCCAAGCAGTGCTGGTCACTGACTAGATCTCTCTTCCATTTCACAGCTGTAATTTTCAAAACTATTTGTTTTGTACCTCCTTAGCTTTTATTGCTATCAGATACAATTCTCATTTTCTAAGGAAGGTTTTTTTCATTATGCTCATCAGAAAAAAAAGGGCTACAGATTTAGACATCCTCAATAGTTTTTCCTACAGATAAGAGTCACAAGATACCTTTAAACAAAATATATGGAGCTATTTCTGCATAGAGCAATTACATACGAGAAAAGGTTGTGTGGGTATTGAGAAAGCTGTGCTATTATCAGTATTTATTTTTTTATTACAGCAGTGGTACCTAAGCTCTGATTGTTTTGAACACTATTTTCAGGTATTCTTGCAAGCAACAAAACCCTTAGGCATGGTATACTTGCTGCCACCACTGCTTAAACTTGAAAAATTTGTATAGATACTTACCCTTAAAAATTCCTTGTCTGGAGAATTCTGGTCTGCTGTATAGAGGAAAATGTTAAAGACTGCAAAAGTTTGCCTCAGACTCCCTTAGCTACTCAGAAGACAACAATTTAAACCATCACACAATGAACTCTGAGTCTCACAGACTGCACGATGACCCTCACAGGACTGACTCTTAACCTCGGAACACATGGAAATAAATTTATTAAAAAAAGAAGTAGCATTAAGTTCCATCCCTGTCACAATACACACAGTACAGGTGGAACAGATGTTACCTAACCATTCATTCCTGTGAGTGAACACAAATAAAAGTACAAGGAGGAAAACACTGCACAACGAGATCACAAAGCGCAATTACAGCTTTCACCTCCTCCTCACTGTGCCCTCTGTCCATCACTAAGGCAGATGAAATGAGCATTTGTGACCTCGGGCTCCATCCCACCCCAGCCCTCAGACATCTCAGGAGGTGCCTGTGCTCCCGCAGGCTTGCGGCAGGCAACCCTGTAAAGCGAATATCGTAACCACTCACTACAATTATTACATAAATTATTTGTTAGCAGGAATACCAACCTGCTACGAGACAGCTGCCTCGAGAAAGTTCAGAAAAGTCTTAATAAAATATGCATAAGTAACTATGAAAATATAGTAGATAACTGTCATAATAACTTTGAATACAGCAAAGCATATCTGCTGACTTTCCAGCACAAAAAGAATTTATGGTAATAAGTTTTGGAAAGTAATACAGCCGTGTTGCTAAAAATGCAGAGCAGCTGCTTCAGTTATTATAAAATGGCTAATTTTTACTCATTTGTGACATGGTTTTGTAGATGGGTAACAGCTGCAGTTTCACCCAGCTGCATCCTGATGCTAAATGCACATTTTAAGCCAGCAGACGAAAGTATAGATTGCTTTACTTTACAGCACTAAGTACCAGGGTCTTTCTAAGAAACACCCTGAAGGTCATTGGCAATTAAAGCTCCCCAAGGTCTCTTTCACTCGGGGAATGGTGACTGGCAGACACAAGGTCTCCACAAGTCAGACACTGTATAGCAACATAGCGAGTAGTAACTGAGCTGCATGGATTTAAAAGGATGTTGAAAGGGCTTCCTACCTGGTACAAGTTGCTACTCCCCCTCACAGCCTGGAACCCTAGACGCTGGCTCTTCTCCTTAATTGCTGAGGTAACACGAATTTCTCTAGTAAGAAGTGGGGGGGAAGGAAAAAAAAAAAAAAAAAAAGAAAGGTTCTATTGGCTGCTGCCTCCTTCTTAAAAAGGTTACTTCAAATGCCTCTCTCGCTCCCTATTTATTTTCTCTCCCTCCCAGAAGAGCAGTTTAGAGGGAGAGTAACGGAGTGTTTATCCTGGCTCTGAGGATGCACGCTTGTGCGATAACTGCCTGCTCCCTGCAGTATAGCCGGCATGATGTGATGTGCATACTAAAGCAGTTTGCATTAGGCAAGGCTTAGCAGAGCCAGCTTCCCAGTCTCCACCTTCTACATCACACAATCTTGCTGCCCTGAAAAGAGTGAGGCTGTAATGACAGGACGATAGGGCTCTGGTTAGAGTATAAATGCATTTTCTTTGAAGATAGTCTTTAGGAAAAGGTTATATTTATGTATCACCTCATCTATGAGAGCACAGCAGCAGCTCTAAGTGAAAACGCAATACAGTCATACAAATGTGCAAAAACTCCCTGTTGTTTGCTGTCATATGACAGATGATACTAAAAGCAAAAACTAATGAGACATCTCCAGTTAGGAAACATTTATCTGCTGCCATCTATCAAACAAGCAAAGGCGTAAATAAATAAATAACGCCCCGAAGAACAGAGAGGCTTAAATGTCTACAGGCTCAAAGATAAATGCATGATATTTATACACTTTAGTCATGACTGAACAACAGATACATTATGAACAAGAATTAGCTGTAAAGTACTACATTTATCATAAATCTGAATAAATATTAGAGAAGGGCTCAAGCTGTAAAGCCCTGATTTGGATTTTGAACGCTCCACAGCTCAGGAGTGCCTCAATATGGGGATTTGGCTCTGGCCTCTCTGTCCATATTAGCTGCTCATGTGCAAACTTAGAGAAGTACACAAAATAAGACTATACATGATTACATGAAAAATCCCTTTGCCTGCCCAGGTGTAAGAGTACAGTAGTAAGGGTTACTCTAATGGCTGCTTGTACTTTCCCATTGTTTTTAAAATAAGGGATTTAGTTCTCAGTTACAAAGCATATTTCCAAAGGTCACATACATTTGTACTATTGTGCAACTTTATAAATTATCTGGGTGTCCTTTCTGGATGATACCCTTAGGGATCATCAGGGACATGTTTCTTCCTTGGACTACATCAGGCTTGTCCAACCCAGAGGTAGAAAACTTCACCTGAACTTCTCTATGTTCAGAGTACATTTTACAGCCATATATTCTTTGCTCCATATTCAACTCTTCTACAATTATTTTTTCTCCCTTCATGCTCTTTACCTCTCTAGCATGGTTATGAAAATATCTGAGCTTTGGATATGTGACTTCAGGGAACTACTTCAGTCTTTTCCTTACATGGACACTTCTGACCTGGCTGGCAGCAGTATCGGGTGGGGGGGCTTGTTTGGTTGGTTGTGTTTTCATACTGAGCATGAGTGACTAAGACTGTGCCGATGTTTCCAGCAGAACGCTCAAAAACATTTTCTGTAATTACAATATTAGTATATTTTCCTCTTTACTGTAAAAATATTGCCTTAAGATTGAACTTCCCTTTCATTTCCGTGTCTTGACTGAAAATTCTCAAAGTTCTGAAAACATTGTGTTAAAGCAAAATAAAATGACAGCCCCACACTTGAATTAGTGTCACTACTTGAGGACAGACTACAGGCCTGGGTTTTAGTTCTGTATTAAAAATCCGGGGTTTAGCTAAAGTCTTCATCAGCCCGTTGGCAGTGATGCTGATGTGTGCAGATACAGGTGCACAATAATACATCTGTATATTGCACAGCAGCCAGTACTGAAGCTTTACAGCCTTAGAAGATGACAAAAGACTCCTGGATTGTTTCTTCTCTTTTGCTGTGTGTAGCTTTGATATCTATTAAAAGACTGCAGGTTTTGCTCATTAGTTATGAAGCTTTAATCTCTATTCCAAGTATAGTCCAAATTGACTCAAATATTGTCACTACGGACATAAATAACATAAGTCAAACTCCTGCAATTTATTGCAAACCTTAACCATTTTTTGCATGCATTTTTGTTGAAGACCCAGTGTAACACTTTGAAGATATCCATTAAGATACCATGTAAGACATACCAAACATATACATATTGCACAGACATATGTTTATAGATGTAAATTACTGTGAGATTTCCAATCGAGCACTCCACTACTCTCAGTCAGCTAAAGAAGACTGGAAAAGAAGGTGTGTTTTTTATATATATATATGTATATAATTGCTGCCAGGGGTTCCTCAAAAGACTAGCAACAGGAAAAATTAAATCACCTGTGGCCAATTTTAATACAACCTGTTATTCTTCCAATCCTATGACAGACATGAGTTCTGAGTGAAATAGAAGTAACATTTGGCTGGCTAAAAATCTTTACAGACAACTCTGCCAACAGACATTACACATTAACATTGACAATGTCTGATGTTCATTGTGCAAACATTCTCCTTGTGTTTCAAGTCAGAGCCAAAAGATATTTTATGGCTTACATAAAGTTTAGTGGCAACAGCAGAGGCATATTTTTATGGACAGTAGAGTAAAAGTCCTCCTGCTCCTGAAAAGGCTATTGGGAAACAGCTGGCAGCCACTGCCTGTTGATATTGGAAGAGAGTATAAAATATACCTGTCACTCACGTTACAAGGGTGGACACATGCACTAGCCACTAAACAATTTTCTAGGCGTTAATCACATCTTCCAAGAAAACTTTAGAAGCTGAGTCACAAAATAATAAATGCCCACTGAAATAGAATAGAGGTGGGTTTGGTTGGCTACTTTTTGGGGGTGGTTAGGAAGGAAGTGGGAAGGAACCATTCTAAAAAACTCTTGATTCCTTTGAAACACAAAGGTCAGCTGCTCACCCAGACTAGCTAAAGATCAAAACCACACAGCTGTATAGGTCAAGAGGAACACAAAGGTTTTTCAAAAGGCAATTTCTGCCTTACTAGAAAAGAGGAAGAAAAAGCACATATTCAAAGTAAAATAAAGTCTTCAAAAGAAATCCAAAACCATAGAAGTTCAAAACAAAAGGTTAGCTCTAAAATAATAGTATATATAATTCATCACTATGTTACTGTTACTATCTTGCATAGCTAGGCTTTACTAGTTGCTTACCCAAATGTAGTATTATTCATACTTTAAATATTCAAGTGCTTCCTTCTTTCCTTCTTGCAATTAGCAGGTAAGGCAGGCAAAAAAAAAAAAAAAAACAAAAAAAAAACAAAACAAACAAAAAAAAAAAAAAACAAACAAAAAACCAAACAAACAAAAAAAAAAGAAAACAAACCAAAAACGCAAACAAAACTCTGCACCTCTGTGTTTAACTTTTCTAAGCCTTATTTCAGAATGGCAACACCACCATTCCATGCTGACAAACTTTATATACCAATAATTTCAATGCAGGATAACCAGAAAAGCTTGACAGGTCATTATAGGCCAAGAACTGGAAGTGAAGACAGGCACAAAGCTGCTCTCATTCCTCACTTGCTCAGAAGCATGAGATGTTTTTACAAGGACACAGCATTTCAGCATTTTGGCCCACTAAGGAAAGTTAGAGATTATTTCCATTTTGAGCCAATAACTTCTCTTGACACACAGATCTCTCCACTTAAAAAGAAAAGAAAAGGAAAAAATAAAAGGAAGGAAACCCTGCATAGATGCACTAGAGAAGTCTTCTACTTTATGATTAACATATGAGCAGTCTAAAGATGAAACTGACTGGCATTCACAAAGAGAGGGGAAAAAAGAAAAAAAGTAAATATGGAAAAAAATCCTGCTTTTTGGCTCACACACTGAGTTTGCTTTTGCAATAGGCAAATTATTATGCATCTTCATTAAATGGTGTCTGTATTGGAAAGGAACGTTCCCGGTCATTACCTGACAGAGCTTAAGTGTAAAAAGGCTGAAAGCCAAAAAAGTGCTCCATATGATTAGCTCTGATTTTCTGTTCTACATAAAGTACATCATTAAAATGAAATTACTATTCAGTGTAACCAATATAATTCAGTCCAACTGTTAGAATCAGTGTTTTCTCAAACTCCATTCTGGGAGAATGATCCAATCTCCTCCTCAAATACATATTTGCTCAGGGACAGAGAAGAGCAGGGCACCAAACTCCCATCACCTTTGGACACAAGCCAGTAGAAGATGGATAGAAAACTTTGCTCAGAGTACTAGCTTCTTGGATCAAAAATTTATTTAAATACTTTTGGTTTAAATTTTAATATTCAAATTAAAATTGTAATCCTGTGGGTGAGAATAGTAAAAGAATTTCTGCAAAACATTTAGGAGAATAATAAGAGCTAAAATCTGACATGATAGCACTTTTTTTTCTTTCCAGGAAAGCTAATCTATATTTAATAACAGAGCACCAGGAGAGGGGCACTCATAACAGGATGAGAAATATTACAGTGTTTCTCTTGTTAAGCATGAAATATAGCCATTAAATCGTTAAAACCTCTGTAGTGCTTAAATATGACAGAAGAAAATTGGTCCCAATGAGATGATATGATCCTATTACAGTCTTTTAGAATCCTGAATGTGGACAACAAGATTGGGAACAACACTACTTTTCAGTGAAATTTCAGGGCATCACCACCATTGTAGTGAGCCAATTTTGACTTCCCAGAGAGATCTACACAGATGAAGAATACAGCACATCAGTCCCCCTTCATGTGTCCCTAGAGCAGAAACATTCTGTTTAATTAAAAACACTCAAAAAAAAATTTCAGACACATATTTGTTCTCCAAAACCAAAGTTAATGATTTGGCTAAGAGTAATATTTTTACTGATATAAAAATAACAAGATCTCCACACATGTACAACAACACAAGACAACATGCAGGTTTTACAGAGGCCTTGCAGTTTGTCACTCGTGTCTGCCTCCACAGAGCTCTGGGCCTGATGGCACAGATGTGGCCAGAACCCCAGAAATGTTCCTTTTGGGACATCTTTTTGAGCCTCATACAGCTGAGCAAAGTCTGAAGCAGATCTGAAGCTGTCCAGTGCTGCCCTGGGATGGATGAGACACAACCAGTCCCTCAATTCCCAAGGAAGGTGTGGTGAAGAGTAATGTTCTCAAATATTTCATAAACACAAGAGTTTTCTGGGTTGTTTCTTTTAATTATTTATTTTAATACCAGTTTGCATTCTGAAGTATCTCCCCCATACAAAAAAA
>VXBU01014119.1:856386-999005 GCA_013400315.1 Bombycilla garrulus
CAGAAATCCACAAAACCTGTGAATCCTGCAAGTGTTTAACTGGCCTCCCCATGAATCAGGGAGGTGTTAGAATGTCTGTAACCTAGGAGGCACACAGACATGTGCCTGCCAGCTTCCCTCTGTGCATCTGCTCCACCAAAGCACAGCCAAAAGACATTAGCAGACTCCTCTGAAGACAGGAACAGCACCAGCCAAGTACCAGAAGCATTGCAAATTGGTCACAAATAAACTTCCGTCAGGTGATTAATAGGCAGTGTTCCTAAAATTCCAGTTTTAATTACCAGCAGACTATTAACAAATACCAGAAATGCTATTCAGTCTTATAATCTCTTCTGCATTTTTACCCAAAATATATCTTGATATAAGCAGAATCCTACAATCCTACTCTCTTATTGAATTCCTTGTCATTAGCCACTGAAAATAAGAAATGCCAACAAATACCATTTCCACTCTAATTTTATAGACCCTGACAGCCTTCAGCAGCTTACTGTCTGCTAATTCCTTTAATAACCTTATTTCTCTATGTCATGTGTTCTAGTTTATGACTTCCTTTTTAAATCAAGTTGTATCACCCCAGAGGAAACAAAGCACCTACTCCTAGCAGTGTGGTGGAAACAGCACAGCTGGAGAAAACTGGTATCTAATCATGAGGCATTATTGCTTTTCCTGAAATGGTACCAGGAGCGGCTCTAGAGTGCTTTTCTGAAGCATCAGGCTCCTTGTTTTTATGTAAAGTCACTTTACTTTTATTTCATTGTCACTACATGCATCAAAAATAATATTTATGAAATTGATTGCATTCTAAACCACAGACTCATGGGCTAGCGCTGAAATCTTTATTTGATTTTTTTTTTGGTACTCCTTTTTGGAGAGGCAGTATGCATATTTAACATACACCACCCCTGTGGCATCAGTTTGTCAAGGGTGATTTTTTCTTCTCATCTGGAATTTTCAGCCTGTTTTCCCAGAAGACAGTGACTTAGTCAGGAAAATCTAAATTTTCATTTTGAAGGAGAGTTCGGTTCTGGTACCCCACGCCAAAATAGCATCCTGAAAAACCACAGTGGGATTGGCTGCAGACTGAAGCAGACCCTGGCTGCAGAGCAAACCCAGGCACCCACAGGAGCCAGTGGTAACAGCTCAGCTGACTGGTGTGACAGTAACGTTCAAATTCATGTGGAATTGAGCTAAAACATCTGGGTAAAGCCAAAGAATGGGATTGTGATACAGCCCAGAAAGCTTCTCAGATCCCAGCATGCAGACATTAATTAATGCTACCACAAAAATCTTCCATTTCACTATCTTAGAAAGAAAA
The DNA here is from genome assembly GCA_013400315.1 of Bombycilla garrulus. NCBI lineage: Eukaryota > Metazoa > Chordata > Aves > Passeriformes > Bombycillidae > Bombycilla > Bombycilla garrulus. Next base: position 857,702 of record VXBU01014119.1, read on the forward strand.
CCTAAAATTATTAAAGAATTTAAGACTCATGAAAGGACATACAGGAGGCCCATGTGATGTTTTACTCATGTGGACTTGTGCTGTGTAAGGAATGGGGAGCTATTTCCAATCACTTTTCTGCATATTGCACTACATATGGTGGTAGGAGGACCCATATTTTAATTTAGCATTGGAGACAACATAGCTTATTTTTATTCAGAGTGCTTATTTCAGGTTGCTCCCCATGCACTAGGGTGCTCTTGTGAGAAAGCTCTGGCTCAATGACCTTTGCAAAGATAAGAATTTATAACTTGGATTTTGTGGAACTCAGTCAAAAATACCAATATACGTGCAGTAATGTCAAAGTAGGTCATAAAACATTAATACAGAAAAGTGAGATTAAATTATGCTTAAGACTTAATTCAATATCTCTTCTCTCCCAAGTATTTTATTCCTATACTACTGGTCAATTTAAAATTTACCTCCATATTTCTTGTCTTCTCACCTTGCTTGCTAATTTGAACATAGAAATGCAGATATAAGACCCAAGTAACATAAAACTTTTCAGAGAAACTTTGCAAACTTTATATTTTTTAAATTAAATTCTGTAAAGTAAATATTTGCTCCTTACTCTAAACGAGGGGTTCTTACAGCTTCCCCTCTTGAAAACAGATCCAAAAAGATATTTAGGGATTTAGCCAGTTATTTCTCCTGTAGAAATAGAGGAACTCTGATACTCCGAAGAGATATATGTCTCCAAATAAACCAGAATTAATGGAACAGAGAAATTTGTGTAAGCATACAGGATTTAACATTGTGAGGTTTCTGTACTATTTTCCTTTGTGATTCACCTACATGAAACCCACAGAAACATCACAGAATTAATATTGTGAGAAAACTCTTTTTAACTTTATTGAAAAACATTTTTGAATCAATATAATCCAAATGAGCTCCTTTGCTCCTTATTTTCATTTCGGAACAAAATGAAAACAAATTCTCATGGGTAAAGAATTATTATCTGTAGAGGAGAATCAAGCAAGACGACTCAACAGGAGGGAGACTGACACTAGCAGACACCAAGTACTCTGTCAGAAGCTCAGCATAGTAGTTTTTTTTTAAGATGAGCACAAGTTTGTTTTTTTAAAAACAGAATTAAGATGACTCATGGCTCAATAGGTAGAGAATAAGTCAATGAAATCACATGAGCTATTAATATGGGGGAAAAAACTGAAAAACGGCCAATCTCTTTGATTAGCGAGATGACTCAACTCCTTTTGTTCACCACAGATATCAGTATTATTTTTAGATAAGTCGAGAATAAGACCTCATTGGGCTATGGAACCTGTCATGTGTGCCATCCATTAATGCTATTCAGGTCAGCACTGCCAACATGAGCGCTGCACAAGCTGGATTAGCATCTTGCAGTAGTTCACAAATAAGAGACATCCCACACCTTAAATACTGTGGCAGAATTATAGGTCAAATAAAGTAGGTCAAATTTAGTTACAGCTGAACCCTGCTTTTCCGTTCTGTTACACAATGGCCACCCTCTCAGGGAGAAGGGCAAAGACAAAACTGTGCTCTTCTGTGCAGAAAAATAAATAGTTTATCATACCATTCTGTATCATAACTGCACAAGTGCACACCACAGCATGGGCAATCAAGAGCCCTTTTAAATGTTCTTTCTGCCTCCTGCGCAGATCCAAGGGCAGCTGTTTAAAGCACAGCATCTCATGCACAGACCTAAAGCTCTGTGAAGAAAGGTGTCCAGCAGTAATGGGCTCGTCTGGGCCCCTGAGCCTATGATAAACAGAAACATGCCATCTCTAGGTACAAGACTCCTCACACTTTATTCAGAGTCTCAGAGTCTAAGCAGCCCCTGAGCCTTTGCACCCCAGTGCACCCAGTTCCTGGGCCTTTCTTAACCAATGACACCTCCAATGAACCCATTCATGAGTCTAAGGTCAAGATGGCAGAACAGCACTGGACTAACTACCTAGACCCTCACCTCTTTCTGAGGACACGTACAACTCTATTTCTGAGAATCAGAGACTTGTTTCAGGTAGGAAGCATGTTTATGGTCCTCAAGTCCAGCTGTTAAGCCAGCACTGCAAAGTCCACCATTAAGCTACATATGCACCTCTTTTAAATTCTCTCAAATTTAAAAGACTTAGCTGAAAAATATGTTCCAATGTTCGGCAACTCTTTCTGTGAAGAAACTCCTTTCATTGCAGACACTACTCTTGTGATCTGTTCCAGAATACTTGATTAATTTTGAATGCCTATATATAGTTAAACAGCAATCACCATCCCCAGCGACTTTCAGATAGTAAATGCATGTTTTAAAAAAGTCTGCTTTACTGAGTCTGTTTTGGTGGGTTTTATGTATAGTTTCTAAAACCATTTAGAAAATGAAGAAATTTGCAGTAAGCACTAAAACAGTAAACATAGATACTTTGATTAAAAATAAAAAAAGAAACCAAACCAAAATAAAACCCACAACAGCGCAGAAGCAAGATAAAGGAAATCTGTTGTCAGTCAATACATAAAGCTCTATGACCTGGTTATCTACCCTGAATTAAGAGAAGTGATATATTCTCTATCAAAATTAAAAAAAAAAAACCAAAAAACATATAAAAATAAAAGAAAAACTAGAGAGCTCAGCCAGCCCAAGAAAAGACAGGAGATCCCAGCCCTGCAGCTCTTATGCTCTGTATCACAAATGACAGTGCAGGGCATTTGTTCAGACACCTTTTCATCCTCGCCTTTGCCTCTGGCTACCACAGGATATTCTGTGATTTTCTCACACAGCAAGCAGCAGTTCATACCTCAGAATCCCAACCAAGCTGTATAAAATGCCTGGAAGGCAGCCCTCGGGAGGCAGGAGGAAACATAACAAGCTCCACCAGAGGAGCCTGTGTCTCCCTGCTGCACGAAAGCAGGCTGCTCTTGCCTGCCAGTGAGGAGAAATCCTAAACGGCTTGGAAGTACCCATTCTAAACATTTAATTTACACTTGCTGTTTCTGTTGCTAATTTTGCCTTTCAGTGAAATGATGTTTATCCCTTCTTTATTGTTCACATGCAAATGCTGTCCCCATTTCCTCCACAGCCATGCCTCCATACATATCATTATACTGTATGATATTCTACATTAATGCTAAATTAAGGTTTATGAACTATTGTAAAATAAACTGATCTGCATCCTCAACCTCACATAACACACCAGAGGCTTCGTTCACAAGCAGATTACACCATCACTGATATTTTTCTATTGTGACATAGTGGGGGCTTTTCTTATCTGACTTTGGAATATGTGAAATTCATGCATACGGAGGGAATTTGCAGAAGGTACACATTGATTTTGAAATCTGCCTGATTTTTATGCAAGCTACATAGAAAAATGCTGCATATCTCTAAGCTGAGAGGCAGTCCCAAAGTAAACCTTTTGTCTGCAGCATGAAATTGCCTGCATAATATACTAAGCAACAGCACCTCATGCAAACAAGTATCTACCATTAAAGGAAATTAGCGTGGAAGTCAGGTGTGCTTAGCAGACAGACCTGGAACTTTCTCTTTTCTTGCTAGATATGTGGCAGTTACCAAGATAGCAACAAGTCTCCCCTTTTTGTATCAACACACACACAGCAGACACAAAACCTCCGTGTTATTATACAGCAAACACATTAGGAAGCATATTCCATTTGGATTCACTTTGATGAACTCGGTGTACCTCAGACCCGAATAACTAACACATTCCCATCAGACTTTCAAAATTACATCAAGACAAAAAAGTGAAGAAAAAAGAAGCTATTTAAATAATTGAATTTCATTAGATTTGTTCATTTAAGTGCTTATTTCCTTCCACATCTGACAACAACCGCACAGAAAATATCTCCAAGTTTATCAAAGAGACACTAGGAATGCTTTATGAGAACTGCATCCTTCCTTCTTGAAGGCACCCTGGATGAACTTATTTATTTGGACTTGAATAATGTGTGGAGCTACAGATATGGGATCAGAATTTGGCTGTCCCTGGTGTCGAATAAACCAGTAATAGCAGCAGCAGCAACAGCTTCTTTCCTCAAGAGAGGTCATGCAACAGACAACACATGAGACAAAAAACAAAAGGAGCATCAAAACCTCTGAGAACACACTTCTCAGCAGGGAGGCAATCCTGATACTACATCACCCACTCCCTCCTTGTCAAGTTTTTGCAGCCTCTTGCACAGGAGATCTCGAAGGGGACTGTGAAGTAGAATGTTCGCAGATGTTTACAAAGAGCTCATCTTACATGAGCAAAGCAACAGGGAAAAAAATGTGACAGGCTTGTTTAGAAACACATACAGGCAAAACACAGAATATACCCTTTTTTTATCCCCGAGCTGGATTTCATTCTTAATCGAAAGCAGTAACTGCTCTTGGAATTCTCACATGTCAGAATGAAAGTTAAAAATATTTTAATTACACTGACAATTACCAGAACTGCAGTGATTTTTACAATAAATCCCCTGTTTCTCTAGAGGGGCAAAGAGACATGAAGGGAAAAGGAAAAGGATTTACCAAGTGGCTTTGTGATGAGCAGCTCTACTAATTCAGGGTAGTGCAAGTTGTATATTTCTGCATATCCCCCCCTGACCCAGATTTAGATGACAAAATGCATTAGCAAAACTGAAGATTATCCATCAGCTATTACAAACCAAGTATCATAAGAGCTGGACTTGGGGGTGTGTACCAGAAAAGGGGAGAATGTGCCTAGTGAGAATAATCAATATTACTGAAACTTGTGCTTTTACTGAGATGCATTCCTTTCCTACAACCTAAGTGTCCCAAAGGGGCCCCAAGCAGCCACAAGGTGTCCATCGAGAACAATCTACAAATAGAAACTGCTGTAGCACTTGTGTGGGACCTGGTCCTACAAACACCACAAGACCAACTCCTAGAATTTCCACAGTTAGAAGAGACCAACAAGGATGATCAAAGTCCAGCTCCTGGCCCTGCACAAGACAGCCCCAAGAATCACACCATGTGCCTGAGTACTGTCCAAATGCTTCTTGTACTCTGCCAGGCTTGGTGCTGCAAGCACTTCCCTGAGGAGAGGTTCCAGTGCCCAGCCACCCTCTGGGTGAGGAACCTTCCCTTAACATCTAACCTAAACCTCTCCTGACACACTAGGATGAGAACTCTCCCCAGCCTTATCTTCCTCCTACTTGGGCCATTTTGAAGTGCCTTTGAACTTTTCCAGTGGGCACAGTGAGATGACTGCAATGCCCTCAAGTCTTTGTACACCCAGCAAAGTCAGGTAGCACCAGCCCAACAAGGGCAAGGCCAGGCCACAGCTGGGCCAGCATCACTGGAACCTGAAACTAATTTTCAGTTGTTTCAAACTGTCTGGACCCACACCTACGTGACCACAATATCACAGAATGGATGAAGATGTGATCCAGAGTGGTCATCCAGCCCAACCTCCCTGCTCAGGCAGGGTCATCCCAGAGCATGTGGCACAGGATTGCATCCAGATGTCTATTTGTGCCTTTCCACCACAATTCTGCAAGAACGCAGCAACAGTTTATGGTCAACTCTGAAAAACATAGCTAGCAGGTTCCATTGAAATTACTTGGGCTTCCAACTTCATTGTTACATGCTTGAGAGGTAAACAGATGGAGAGAACACTTTTTTCCCTTCAATTTCTGACTTGCACCATAACAAATCAGTCTTTTAATGGGAGGTCACAGGGAAGTACTGAAAAAATAAATATCAGATAACAGGGGCCTCATTAAAGTAAGAAAACAGGAGTAGCACTACAGTTATAGCTGGAAAAGTCTATAATAAGCACAGATTCTGGAATAATAAAGAAACTAGTCAATGTTTCATTCATTAATTTCCTTAAAAGTCATTTAGAACTGCTTTATATAAAAAAAAAAAATCCCAGTTTTAACCCCGTGTGAAGATAATACTGTTCACCTATAGCGAGGATTGATCCTGTCAGCTTTTCCTATACTATGTGTGTTCTGTGTGTGTTACTTCCACCAACTGCAAATACTTCTTCGCACTTAAGATATGGCTCCTGGCAGTTGTCCAGCTTATTTCTATGCCTATGCTCTATCAAAATTCAATTACCCTGAAAGCTTCAATAAATGTTACCAGGATCTCTGTCACAGTTTCTCAAAGGACATGCAGAAAGGTGTTTTTAAGTAACAGTATCACAATGAAAAAAAGTATCGACAGAGCTGCATATTTTCTAGGGAGGGAGTAAGCAAAAAAAATCCAGGTTATAAAAATATATTAAAAGTGGAATTTTAAGTGCATCTTATGAGCGTCACTGTTTTTCTACATCTATTCTCTGGACTAATTTCTGGAGTACTTAGCTTCTTCTGGGCTGCTCACCAGCCACATTACAGGTACTTTACAGCTCTACAAATCATTTTCTGTCCTATGAATGTCTAAGCAGAAAAAGTCTGAATGCGATACTAGTGCAGTTTATTTAAAAATATAAAACAAGGTGAAAGGAGTAGAAGTACAAAATACTCCAATGGAATATTATGGCCCCAATGAAAACTGCTGTACACAGCAGGGGGACACTAAACACTTGGTGAAGGTTAGTTCGCACTGCTAACACTGACGGCACAGAAATTCATGGGTTTTCGCAAACACATCTGTCCAAAGCACAGTAGTTCTGAAGACATCACAACAAGCCTTCTAACACTCCCACTGGGAATGCAGGGAAACAGTGAAGGGCAGCTCTGAAGCACAGGACAGAGGAGGCACCACAAACAAGCAGCCAGGCTGAAACTCTGCAGGTAAACGTGAGAAAATGGAATTGCCAGGGATGTGGCTGCTGGAAATCCCTAAGGCATCATTCTCAAACCACAGCCATGCAGCCCATTACACACTTTGGTTATAAAACTTACAGATGAACATCACTTTTTATTTTTTCTCCAGTTCTGTTACAGACAAACTACAAGGGAGGAGCAGCTGTGAGGGAGCAGAACAGAGACTCGGCACGAAGAGCTGGGACTCCACAGGAAGCACTTAGTGCTGCTGAGGCTTCACAAATGATAACAAATGTTCTCCAGTTTTAGATACTGATAGAAACAGCTTCTTAATAACCACAACAATATGAACAGTATCCCATGTGAACGTACATTAAAACATTTTGTATTTTCAATTTTTAGATACTCAGTTATCACTGAACTAATTATGGAAAAGCTTGTAAAGCTTCACACCAGCTTTACAGACCTGAATGCCTGCATCATCCAAAATCAAGTGAAAATCTGTCTCCAAAAAACAATTTGTGGTAGAAAGTGCTATCACTGTAATAGTTAGTGACACCATAAAATCCAACTTATTTTATATACAAAATCATACACTTATAATATACAATATAGAAGATCCTGGATCAAACCACCTACTCTGTTAAACTCATTTTAAACTGTGAGCAAACTGACATCCAAGCCGAGGCACTGATCCACAAACCAACAGGATTGCTCAGTGGTGTAAAAATTCTTAGCAAATTGCCGTATCCAGAACAAGATAATGTGCCCAGGGCTAACTGCAAATTTTCACTTCCATGACTGCGGCAGCTGCAGGGCAGGCATCTCATCTTGGATGAGGAATCTGCCCCTGAGGGTATATTAGATGATGAAATCTGTCCACACATATAGTTGTCCTTTCATTTCATTCATATTTTGCGTTTGTACATTTATGACTCAGAGACACTGTAAGCAGCTCCTACTCTGGCTAAGACCCTCTCAGAAATTTATAAGTAGCAGCTTAATATATGGGGTTTAAATTTTGTGGGCTGAAACATCTTTTTCTATTTGAGAACAAATGTGGCTACAAATCCTGCAGAAGCTAATGAAGATTCTCACAAATCCCAAAGGCCGTGACATCTGCCGGATTATCAATAAAGAACAGGACACTTTGCAATAACATTTTCTTAGCACTGAGAGACTGAAATTCATTGTGCACATCTGCTGAACAGAGCTGGGTTTTTTTGTTTGTTTGTCCTCTATTTTTGGTTGTTTTTAATCATAAATAAGGTAACTCCTGTCCTTTAAAGTACAGATTTTAAGATTATCTTAATACCTAGAGCAAGCACCTCAAAACCCTAAAATTCTGTCAAACGAACTATCACAGCCCTGAGGGCACGGCACACCTCAATGACCACAACCAGCACCCCCTGAGCCCCCCACCCAGTCCTGCACAGGACCCTGCTCTGGCTCAGCCCAGGGCCCCCACCAGCTCTGAGGCTGCTGCTGAACCTTGTTGGCAGCACACCCTGTTGTTCTGACACCCACCCATGGTGAATCCATTTGGTGCTCCCTGGCAAGAAGGGGAATGAAGAAGGTTCAGGGTGAAGCTGAAGGAGATGTAGGAATCAGCTTCACCCCCCTTACACTCGCTTGAGCATGGGGCAGCTGACTCAGCACACCCAGCCAGTTCAGGACACCTTTGTAGGCTCTGTACTAAAAGTTTAAACAGAGCTTGAGCTGAGTGATAAGTTTGAGTTTTTGTACAGCTTGGTGCTCCCCTGCTGCCCAGCAAGTGTCACAGACTGGCTGCAGGAAAAGCAGTTCAGGGGGAAAAGATAAAGTTTTTGAGAAAGAACAACACCACAGCAGGAAAAGTAAAAGTTGCTATGGAAAATATGAAACATAAATATCATTAGCTGCAGATACATAAAACCAACCCATAAAGCCAAGATAACTTTTTCACACACCTGGGTTTCTAGTCAATTGCTTTAGATCAAATTGTTTTTTTGGAAGAACATATTTTGAGAGCTACTTTGAAAATTTTGCACTACACTACAGAAGGCCATAGACACTAATCATTAGGAGTGCTGCCAAGAAACCCCTGCATTTTCCAGGTTCACATAGCAATGTGACCAATAAACCAGCATAGTCACCTCCAGGTACAGTCAGAGGGCTAACAGCAGAAACTTGGGACTCCTGACCTCTCAAGCCCAAAGAAGGGGCAGAGAGAAGTCAGTGGTGCCTGTGCTGCTGTGTGAAGAAAGACAAGTCCCAGCTTGTCATGGTAACCTACAGCCATGAGTTACACATGCCACAGCATATGTCACAGTTGAGAGAGACACAACACTTTCAGAGAGCTAAACTTCGTTCAAGCAGCTTCTTTTGGCCTTTTGTTTTCTTCTACACACAGCATCACTCAGCTCTTTCCTTAGGCAGGGCCACACAGCCTCCTGCTGACTAACTGTACCCAAGCAGTATCACACAGCCTTCGATTTGTTCTTCCTGCACAACCAGCTAACTCCTTTCTGTTCCTTGTTCAACATCTTACCTTCTCCGGTCCTCTCCTGGCCACCCATCCATAGCTCCTCTTAGCACAGCCTGCAGACTCTAAAACTGTCTAAAACTCCATCACATCTTCCCAGCTCAGCAGGCAGATTCCCACTGACTCAGGGCCGGCCAACCCTCTCTTAATTAGGGCTTGTCCTTATTGGTTCCACCTGTGGCCAATCAAGGGTTCCACCTGTGGCCAATCAAGGGTTCCACCTGTGGCCAATCAAGGGTCAGACTGCTTCTAACCCTCTTGTAATTAGCACTGCTGCCCACACCAGCTGAATGTATGAGAATCTCCCTTCAGTTGCCCTTCTCACCCATGACAAACCCAGAAGGAGAAGAAAACACTGGAAAAATTCTGTTTCCTGTGCATCCAGTGTGATAGGGTACACATGGCCCATGCTACAGGTGCTGGCACAAGTGTGCTATGAGGGGTGACACCACCTGGGTGTCACCACACATCCTACCCTGTGTGTGGGATGGCTCTGCATCAGCCCTGACCCTCAAGGGCACCACCTGCCAGCCCAAACACATGGTCCAGATGGCAAACCTGCACATCCTGAGCCCCAGAGGGATCTATTATCCTGCTTTTTTCACCTTTAGAGTTCCCAATATTCTTAGCCTTAAAGAAAAGGTCAGACAACTCACTGGCTCTAATTCAGCTGCATTTATACTGAGCTTTACTTTAAGGATTCTGTTGAGAGACCTTGGGTAGCCTCTCCTATCAGTTTGTCCAAGCAAGCAAAGCACAGTTGCTCACATTTCTCTATAAAATTACACCTTATTTTAACCTACATCCCCCCTCTGTGATCCAAACTCCCCCCTACATTCCTTCTAGAGCAAGTCCTTTCTGTAACTTCCCTATTCATAGGCAAAACCCCCTATTTCCAACAGAACAGCTGGCCGACACCAAAAATGCATGAAAATATGAATTGTGTATTTGGTTTTGAGAACATGAAAACACAGATGGAAATACCAAAATATTCCTCTTTACCATGTTTCTTTGATTTCAATAAAAGAACCCAAAGGTGGGTGCAATTTGTGGCAGCTGCTGTCACCCTCTGGGGAGCAGCAAGCAGCCCCAGCACACAGGGACAGGCTGGGGGCCCTTTTTGGGCCGGTGACACAGCACACACAGCTCTGCCCCCCTCCCACACCACCCAACAGCTGCCTGTGAGGTGCTGGTGGAGAAGAGGTGGTAAGAATTCAAGTGCTTCCACTGCAGTACAAGCAGGCACCAATTTAGAATTAGATGTGTTTGCAGATAGAAAAATAAAGTCCAAGAGCTTCAGATTTCTGGATGCCTCACACGAAAACCATCAGTCAATTTAAAAACCTAATAAAATTCATAAAAGAGTCTAATTATCTATAGAGTCTATTCAATTATAAAACACAAAGAAAAAACTGACAAAATAAAACTGGTGCCTTGTATTTACTGATCCATTTAATGTTGCTGGTTGTACACATTAAATTAATATTTTCCTCTTGAAGATAGCTGGGATATGTATTCAGGATACCAAGAAAAACAATCATCATTTAAAGAGAGTAGTGAGAGCCTCGGTAGCATACAAAGTTTTTATTTATTATCCACAAATTCAAAGTATATGGACACATATATACATATTTATATACACATTAAATTTTTGCATAAGCTCAAATGTTTATTTTATACATGTACATGCTTACATATCTCTTTATATATTTATATGCTTACACAAACATCTGTGTGTATATAGGAAAAAAGCAGTTTTGGTATTTTTTGTGGTTGATCAAATCTATAACAAGAAATAAATTTCTGTTTAGGAGAAGCCATATACTGTCAAACTTTTCATATTAAGCTCATTATTAGTGTTTATTTGATGCTGTCCCAGAGGAGGTTTCATCGGAGCTTTTAATAAATTGTTAATTAAAGTTTACAGCTTTGGGAGGTTCTTTTCTGACTGAAAAAATAGTACTGGCCAGCTGTATTCCCAGAGGCTTTTGGCCTATGATTGCTAGATCCTGCCTCTTCCTTAAAAAAACCCACATAAAACACATTTTTAATGATCGGTGAGCTACCACAGCTTCTATTAACCACAACTGGATCTGTGATTTCTCATTTTAAAAAATAATATGTGTTTGATTAATTGTTGATGAAGACTTGGATTGTTCAAGTTCATTAGATTTACATGAAGGAGGATTTTAAAAGAAAGTTGTTGCAAAGGCAAATATAACCCCCAGAAGTTTCAGTTATCTTGACTGGTCTTCATTATTTGTACCTGGTCTATTCTTTAACCACACTACAGCACCACATTAACTTAAATATCAAATAATCGTGCCTGGGTCTACTAAAATGATATTAAAAATACCAAACTATCTGAAGCATATATTAACACCTTAGGTCATTCAGAAGTAAACTTTCATAGTTAGAAAATACAGATGAGATTTCATACTCTTCTGAAGTGTGGGGTTGTGGTTTTGTTTTTTAAATCTCTACCAAAAAACTTAAATCCTGGAATTACCTACCTAGAAACTCACATTTTAGCTCAGGATGAGCTGATTTTGATGTCACTCATAGAAAGCAGCCAAATTTCCAAAGAAGGTGTTTTGCTAAAATGCAAATCCTATACAGAGGGGGAAATTAGCTGAAGAGAAAAACCCCAAAGAAACCAGTAATCATTGGCAAAAGTCCACACGAATAACACCACAGCAATCTGAAGAGAGAAGGAAACAGATTTATCACCTGCCATGGCTGCAAGTGTCAGAAACTGAGACTGAGGAGCCGCAATAAGCCTCTCACAGAACTTGGAGAATTTTAGTCCTGAGATCAGCTGGCACAGGCAATGTATTTTAATAGTAACCAAGTTGCCAATACCAGAAAAAAAAAAAAAAAAAAAAAAAGGAAAACACCTCCTGGAAAAAGGTTTTCTCAGAAAATAACCTCAGCAAGGAAAGCACGAAGACAGGATTTCCAGCAGGGTTTTAACTACCACTGACTGCACTCTTGAAGAAAAGAGGCAAAAACGTGTAAACAAGGGAACAGTTCAGACTTCTGGAAAGGTCATTAAAATTAATCTGGTTTTCTCCTGGAAGTAGTGCTATTTGAATTACCTTCTCAATTACCTGAGCCTTTCTGGCATGTTTTGAAAATTCGTGTTTAGGAAGCCAAGGAGAGTCTAATCCTCACAATGCACCAGCACTTAGGCACCCATACATTCTAAGTGGTAAATTAGAGTCAGTTCTTTAATCCCCTTCCCTTTCTGATTTGTTTTAGGCAAATGTAAGTACTTTTCTACTTGGCTTGGGTATTGAGAGATTTAAATTCAAAGACAGGTTTCTCACAAAATGGTAAAATCACTCACTTGATCTCTAGGTATAAATATCGCATCTAATTCAATCACCCTAGAAAATAAAGGTACAGAATTACAGAGCTACTGAAAAGAAACATCTACTGTGATTTACAAATGTGGAGTTTTATTTTTTCATGTTTTCTTTTTAACAATACACTTTTTTCCATTTGCCACTTAATTGCTTCAAATGATGCAAAATTAAAATAAAAATAAGCAACTTTTATATTATAAAGGCCTCATCTAAAATTAAACCATAGAAAAGTGTCTGTGCAAATACAGGACTCCATGTCTCTGCATTTCTGTTACAAGACAAAACCCAGGTGTCTTTGGCATTACTAAATAAATCCAATTTTCATGCTTTTGAAAAGCTTTACTTCTAAACTCTGCTCTTTCCAGTGTTTTTTGTGAATACCAAATTTGATTAAATGAAAAATGAAATCAATTAAGAGGCAATATTTGACATGTTTGACAACATAAAGCTTCCTAACTACAATACAGTGATTTATCTCGGATCATAATGCTTGTCACCAAAACCCATTCAAATCACTATCTGGAAGCCAACTCTTCAGGTTGCTGAGAAGGACAATAACCTGGAAATTAAATCACTATCAGATATTCTAAGCAAACTATTTCATAATAGAATACATTAATCAAAAATATATAATTAACTTTAAGTGCAATAGAACCAATTACTGAAAATCCTAGGGATACAATTATTTTTAAAAGGCAGTAAAAAGTGAAGAGAAGAGCAAATTTAATTTTTCCAGAGGTTATTATCCATGAAAATATGAAAATCAGTATTTTTCAAGTGTACTGTGTCGTGTGTTTTATAAAGGAAGGTGGCATATTGCCTTTGCTGAGTCTTTGTCAAGCTGCTCGAGGTGTGCCAGGTGGGATACACACCTTTGCACCCTGCTCAAAGGCTGTGATCATCTGTCATTCCCACGAGTGCCACAGGCTTGGTGTTCTTGCCCTTTGCATTAAAATGCAAAAACAAGACAAGCCATTAGTTGCCCGCTATGCCAATAAAAGCAAATTTCTGATGAAAAGTCTATGACATTATTGGGAAAAAAATCTCAAATGGCATCGTTTAAATGCCCAGTTAGACATGATATCTCGATCTGGGACAGTTTCCCCATTGCATGGGGAGGCTGATGCATTTCCATTTGTTTTGTTTGGACATCTGCTTTTTGATTGATCAATTGATTTATTACATACCATAATCTGCAATCACTGAAGGCAATAAAAGGTACTATTCATGAAAGTGTCATTCATTATCATTCTAGTAATCACTTCATTAGAAGTGTGTTCTTAAAAAGAATCAGCACTGAAATTGGTGATTTAGGGAAGTATGAGCAGACATTGAATAGTTGGAACTTTACTGAAATGTCTCCCCTCAGTCAATTCTGCCTTGTATGTACACAGTGATCACATAGAAACCAGAAACTAAAGGAATCAATATAAACTTGAAGCCTTAGGTCATTCCTGGAGCTGGCATTATAAAATGAATCCTTTTTATTCTTTCCACTTCCAACATGTTTTAATAGTAATGAATACTAATGCAATATCAGTCCTTGATGGGATTTTTTATCTAATGATACAGAGCACTTTAAAGATTTTTTCCCCTCCACCAAGTGTAATGGTATTTTAATTATGTAGTTCTAAATGCTCAAGAACTTTAATGAGGAATTTGATAGACTAATTGAATGAGATGCAGCCAAATATAAAAATTTAAATGGATGCTTCACACACTTTACGATTCCTGGCAAAGGTGCCTGAAAAACGTGTTGACCCATTTACACATCACCATGGGTATTTCACTTCACTGCTTCACTTTCTACATCAACAATCCATCGGATGGCAAAGCAAAAGAGGGTATTAAACTGCAGTGGCAACAGCACCACCTCCATCTGAGTGTTAATAGCACAGAAACAACAGTTCTGCATGTTGGAATGAGAGACTGCACTACAACAAGGTAGGTATAAAGAAACCAGAAATCTAATTAACTTACTTTGACAGATGAGACCAATAATTGGGAGAAAAACTGCAAATTTAAAACACAGAAATAGCTTTCACCCCCCCCTCCCCACCAAAGGGCTCTTATTGTGTACTTATGTAATTCTTTAAGGACATTTATTTAAAGTTACCCATCTCATTTCCAGCAGCTTCATAACATTACAGTAGCTTTGCAGAAACTACTGTGCTTACAAGAGAATAAAGCTTCTGTGACAGAAAAACCTGGGTGATAATCCCCCAAATACCCTGAATTTCAACACCATAAACCCCTCTGCTTTTAAATGCCAGCACAGCAACAGGCATTTGATACCTACAAGTTCTGTTTTCCTGGTTTTAACCATTTAATTTGGACTGAAGGCAGCAAAAGGACAAGGTGCTTTAAACTGTATTTCACGTCAGTGGCTTAGCACAATCACTGTCACAGGAATGTCATGGCAGTCTCACCGGGAATTCAACACTGTCAGTTCAAGATGGAACTTTGTCTCTTGCTTCTTACTGACAGTGTTCTGCCCTGACCACAGCAGAATGAATTTCAAATAACAGTAAAGCCATCCTTAACATTTAATACTCCTTATTATGCATTAGTACAACAATGCCCATTATTGAAGAGTATTACTTATTAAAGATTAATATTTAACTATCTATTTGCTAAATTTCCCTTTAATTCTAAATCTTCAGAAGCTACATGACACAAGCTGAAGATCTTCTATTTATTTATATGTATGCATTTATCCTTATGCAAACATTGGTTCACCTTCTATCGGTTCACCTTGCAAGGACTGCAAGGATTTCATATTGCTTTTAAGTTCATTTCCATTTCAGATTTCTTCCAATACAGCTCCATTAGCTTAAAAAAAGTGCACTTTAAAGTCTGAAATAATTCTGCCTTCTTTTAAGTAACTCAGCAAACAGGCCACAGGGCATCATGTAAGCCAGGCTGAATTATTAAGATGCCAAAATTTCTGGTTTTGATGGAGAAGCTGAAGGCTGAGTAGCATCTCTGCAGGTGCAGCAATGCTCAGGGAGCCCAGCTTTGTGTCCAGTGATACTCCAACTTCGCTCCAGCCAGGGTGTGTCTATCAGGGTTTCTTGCTGCTCTCTGTCTCTCTGCTGCCAGAACACAGAGGGCTGCAGACTTCTGCACCACCATCAGATTTGTCCAATATCAGCCACAATATTCAGCAGCATCTCTTGGAGAGAGCAGGATGGGGAAAGGGTCCTACACATTGTAATAAAATAAAAGTGTTTCTATATGTGCCACAAAGGTGTTCCATAAACTGCTGCCCACCACCTCTCGGCTTCCAGACACCAGCTCAGCCAGGACAGGTGTCCTGGGGACTTGGTCAGATTTCAGTGCCTTTCAGGACAAGCAAACTGACTGAGCACTAAATAATAGCTTGGTTGTCATTAAATCACTAGTGAGACTGGTGTTAACTTTTCAACACCTGTGCTTGCTGTGTCAGACAAAGCAGTGCACCTCTGTAGATGCATCTCTTCAGATGGCAGCTGAAGATTCAAAAGATCCTATAATGGATGATTATGAAATAACTCACTCTCTGGAGAGGGTTTCTTTCTAATTTGCAAGCTCTGAGAAGATTTGCAGTAGTCAGAACTGTGCTTGCACAGTGCCCATCATGCCTGTGATATTCTATAGCCATATAAATATCTGATCAATGAATTCCATTAAGAGCTTACTATTTTGTGGCAATGAGTTCTATAGATTAATTCTGTGTTTGGTGGCAAACAGATTCAATATATTTATAACCTAGCAATGTGAATCAAGTTGCTTTCGCTGAAACTAAATTTAAGCTGCCTTGCTAATTTCTTTGTATCTTCATTTGTGTTTACATTTGTTTTAAACTGTCTAGAAAACCACTAGTAATACCTAAAGAATTGCACTGCAGATGATAATTGGTCCAACACTGCTATACTGTCCTATACTGCTAAGTTAAGTGAGCAGTAAGTATAATATCAACAGCTGAAGAAAGAAAAGATATTGAGAAATTATACTTTCAGGCCTTCAATATTCTTACTAGATGGCCTGACACAGCACTTCATACTTTTGAGGCCATTTTAAGTGTTCTGCAACTGGTAGATAGACCAATATGGGTTTTGCAATGTTAAGAAAAATAAATATATGATGATTCATGCAGAAACATGAGAACTGAGTGAAATACTGCAGGATGACAGTTTATTTTTATTACAAAACTCCTGAGGATTCCCGGCTTAGAGATCACCAGCATAATCTCAGGAAGAAATATACTGTGTACTTTTCTCTTCACACACTTTGCCCATCTCTCAACACAAAACAAAGCGTCAGAAACCCAACATCTTCTGCCCTCCTAGAATTGGTACACATGTAAACCTGTGAATCATCGACGGAGGTGATGCACAAGGTGTCTCGTGGAATCTCTTCTCCACAGGTGCGACCTTTCTTCCATGAATAGCTATTTGTCTCAATAACAAGTTATGACACATCTACAGCGTGACTAACGTGCTCCAAAATACAGAGCACACTGCTGTGACTAATCACAATAACAAGGAAGCTTATGCAAAGAAGTCAATATTACACCCTAAATAACAGTGTCTGCTCAATTTGCACAGGCACATTAACTGTAAAACTGGGGAGGTTCCAACATGTGGCACTTGGTCAACCCATGAGAATCGGCAGCCCGAAATGTTGCTCAGAGAAATATACACACACCTCATTTCTGTTTAAAGATTTATGTCATGTGCCATTTCCCCTCCTTATGCCTCTCCTGAATTCAGATTCCTACCAATGAATCTCAGTGTCAAGATCTGCAGCAATCTGTGCTTCTCCTCGGAGCGGTTACATGAAGACTTACACCTCAACGGCAGGTACAATTCTAAGCCTTCGTGAAGACTGTAAATGATCGAGGTCAGAATGAAGTTTTGTGTCTCTTGAAGTTTCATGTCCCTTGGACTTTTGTGTCCACGGAGGGACATGTCACAAACACTTTTGTCCATGATACTGAGGTCCTTTTTTTTGAATAATTAATTCAAAGGGGAGGGGAGAAAACTTCTAAGCACTGAAAAATTGTGTCTGGGAAGAAACACATTATTAAAAAAGGTTGTGTAGGATAACCATTGAATTAATTCATTATTAAGAGTTCCCAATTGCATTCCACGTTCTCGTAGTTTTTTCCTGCAAGAAAAGTATTTCCTATACAATACTAGAAAGAGCCCCAGTGCCTCAGTGCTAAATTTTAAGGATCCACAGGGCTGAAGACAGATCTGGTTCCCACTCCATTTGATGAAAGCAGTCCTGCAGATTTACACTGATCTCACGTTATTAAGGGAATAGATGTGAAGAACAGGGAGAGGAAATATGTCCAACCATCCTACTCTTCCTGGAATTCCCATTAAACTGAAGAAGCAATGAGGAAGAACACAAAAGACACATGTGTCTCTCCACCTGATGAAACCACAGGAATTGAAAAGCAAAGCTGCTGGTTCAGTTCAGTGCCTGCTGTACACAGAAAAATCAACCCGTGCAATATGCAGTTACATCTACCCTGCTGAGACTCTGAAATAAGTACAGAGAATATATCAAGAAAAAAAATAGGATCAGATCATCCCATCAGCTGCCATGTGGAAAGTCCCAATGATGTTCAGGTGTCTATTTTTAACTGATAGATGTACATTGCTGAGAAATTCCCTAACTTGGGTTGGGTTATTACTCTAATCCCTTGCCTCTGGCATGCTCAGAAAACCTCTAGAATCAGTGCAGATATGTTTTACTTAAGTGCAAGATATCTCTACACCTGCATCAGAAATGGAACAGTAATTCTTATTACTGTAGAAGCAAGATGGAATTCTTACTTCTTCCACATAGAAGCACTTTGCATTTTTCCAGTTCTAATTTCTTAATGCATTTCCTCCAGTAAAAATGTACTCTTTTTTGTGCCTGCATGTTCCTGTGTGGATGGATATGCATAAATACCTGTAAATATGTATATGCTCACTAATTAGGCATCTCTGATGATGCCAAATGTTACCAAATAGTTCTATTTCTAGGAAGTCAAACACTGGCAGTTATGCTTTGCACTTTTAAAATACTCCAGGGTTTATTCTATGATAATCACAATCCTTGCCATGCCTTATTACACAAAGAGTCATCCCAGACTGTGAAACTGGAGGAACGTGACCTATAAAGTTCATCTTGTGCAGCAGTTTTCTTCCTTGGTGATTTTGCAGTCAACATTGCATTAATCTATGTCTATTTTTGAGCAAGATACAAACAGCTCATTATTATGGTGAAGAAGAAACAAATGTTAATGAAGCACACAAATCAGTGTGTGTTTCTGAAAATAGGATTTGGGGACAGAAGGGATCAATAGCCACAGTGCTGGGCTCTTCACTAGTGACCCAAGACTTGGCAAGGCAAAAGGGCCATCTTCTGGACCTACTTCATAATTAGAAAGTTAAATAAGTACAAATTTAGCACAATATTTTTATTGCTCAAGAAATAAAGAGGAATAAATTTGTCACATAGTAAATAAATAATGGTAAATCTATAATAAAGATATTCTTATATGTTTTAGCAAAGTGCAGTGTGTAAAGGGTTTAGTGCTGGCCAAACGCCAGGGCATCCACTAGAATTATGCACTCATTTCCTGCTGTGAGATATAGATTAGGAGGAGGGCAAAACAGGCTCAAAACTTTAAAGGTTTAAAGAAAACTTCAACAGAACTAAAAGAAAAAAATAATAAATATCTGAATAAACCTTCAGAACACTTCTCCCCTCTTCCTTTTCTTTCCCACTGACAACATAAAGAGACAAAACCTGGAACTTTCAGTCAGTTTATCACCTCTAGAACAGACTTTCTTTATTTCTACTAGGGGGAGGAGTCTCTCTTGCCACGCCAAGAAACAGTTCTCTCGTGCCTTCAACGTCACAGCAAATCAGCAGCCCAGGAAAGGAAAAATCTGCAGTGTGTAAGTCCCTCCCATGCCCTGCAGCTTTCCCACAGCTGCTTTCAGGGGCCATGTCAACTTATGGGGTACTATTTTAAGGATGAGCTAACATAAAAACAAAAGTTCTCTTATCCCTGTGGTAGAGCAAGATTTTGCACTTTTTTTTCCCTGGGGCAAAGTTACTCATCTCTCTCTGTTCAAGCTTCTCATTGGATTATAGCTACTGCAACATCTGCTTCACTCTGAACACTTGGCCGCCACAAGCCAGTCCAACACTGGAGCTTCTGCTCCTGACTGTGATTAGAACATTGCATCCCTCCAATGCATTCCATAAGTTACAGGGAAAAATAGTAAAAGTACAACGTATCAAATATATCTTCACCATAGCCTTACAAGAGAATTTCAGCCCTAGACTAAGGCATCTCCTCAATCCCTTCCCATCTAGAATTTGGCTCCCTCATCATGACCTCAGTGTCCCCTGTTGTTTTCTCTACTTTTCTTCACCCTTTCCTTTTCCTGATTCAGGAGAGAATTGGTGTTCGCAGGTTCATTTGTTCTCACACCTTGTGAACTGAAGCAGTTTTTATAGAGTTCTGGAGCACTGAAAGCCTGATCTTGTCCAGGCTCCACAACTGAGGAACTGCTGTCTTTCGTTGCCAATCATGTGGTCCCTGCTGGCACCATGCAAGCTGTGCTGGCTGCCAGTGCCACCCTGCGCCTTTCCTTCATGTGAGGCACCAGGACAAAACAGAAAAAAAAAACCTGATGCCACTGCTTTTGTCCTTCTGTCTGCAGCATTGTGGCTACAAGTGGCTAAGCAAACCAAGTTCATTTGCGAGACACAATGAGATAGTCCCAGCTGCATGGGCTGCCCGGCCATGTGGCGCTGCCCTGGCCACTCTGATTTCGGCCGTAAAAAGTTCTCGCTGCGTGGCTGCTCCTGGTCTCAGGGCTGCTCCCAGCACTGGCTGCGTGGCCACTCCCGGCTCTGGTCCTGGCCACATGGCTGCTCACAGCACTGAGATAGCTCTGGTGACATGTCCCGGTGGTGGCAGACATCTCAGTCGAGCCATGCAGTGACTTGGCTGCACAGGCCGCGTGGGGCCGGCCCGGCCTGCGCTGCCACAGAGCCTGGCCCAGTCCCTGGCCCACAGTCCCTGGCCCAGCCTGCTCAAAGGCCAGAAGCCAAGAGTTTGCCCATCCTTAAATGCATTTTCATGGAGGCATATCCAGCTCTTTTTAGGTGGTTTAACCAGGTGTAAATCTTCAAAACTAGTCAGCTGATTGACACCCAATTAACCAATCTTCCAAACAAGGCAGCTGATTGGTTCTGCCAGGTCTCCACAGGGAATCACTTCTGCAGGTTGTGGACTCCCTCCCCAGCCAAAAACCAAACCTATGTTAAAGCACGACAGTTTTTTGGCAGCCTTCTGCAAAGCATTAGAACAGGGTTAACCTGATAAAAGTGCAGGATGAGAAAGTGTTGTTACAGCCCCACTTCACTGTATTTTCAGATTGATTAGACTGTTTGCTTGATGTTCGCCTCTTATTATTCACTCCAAAATGTCAACAGCCACTTGTGAAATTAAGATTTAACAAAAGGCAGCAAAAAAAAAAGTTACCTCAAGTGTGTTGGAATATAAACACTTGTATTGACTATCAGTGAGGAAACAAAGCATCTTCATGGATTCACAATTCAAGATTGTCATCTGATTCCAACTGATGAATTGTTATTGCTTTTTCCATAGATCCAAGTTGACCTTTTTGCATAGCATTTGCACATCAGTCAGCTAAGTGCTGAGCAGATTTTACCACAAAGGTAGCAGCAGAAAGTGCTAGACCAACTGATCTAAAAAGCACTTTTTAAAAATCTCCATAAACAGTACAGAATTTCTGAGCATTTGAATTATCTGATGACCACCTTTCTCATTATATCCACTCAAGGAATGCAGTGTCACTTGTACTATTATGTATTGCTAGCATCATCCACACAACATTAGCACTTCCATATACCCATACTTGCTGATTTGTAGTACAAAAAGCCTGATTATGCATTTTACGTACATACAGAGAGAATCTTATAATAATCCATAATCATTTGCCATACGGAAATCAATCAATCAATCAAGCAATCAATCATAGAACAATTATCCTACATCAACATTCCTCCAGAAGTGTGAAGGCTGGGGAAACAACCCTGCCTCTGGATGGGAACAAGAACAGCCCGCTGTAAAATGGAAAGTGGCTGGAAAGGGGCCCCCATGTTGCTGCTGTGCCCTTGCACAGGCTGCAGGAGTTACCCCGGCCACCCTGCAGGAGTCCAAGCAGCTGCTCTGTGCTCATTAACAGGATCTCCTGCTACGCAAGGTGAGCGCCCTGAGAAACTCTGCACTGAGGACTACTCCAGCCTTAGCTACCAAAATCATGCAATGCGGTGCACTAGCAGTCTGTCTGCTGGGTGATGATGTACAATGTGCCTTTCAGTACGGCCAGCAGGTGTTAAACAGATACTCTGAAACTTCCAAGGGTATTTGTTACAGACACCATTTCTTATTTCACATAAAATATCTCAGAGAATGCCTTCAAGTGAAAGCAAACAAAAAGCACACGGCACTGTCTGGCTGTATTGATGGCTGTACTTTCAATAAGCTTCTGCAAAATATCCAGGTAAACATCCTAATTGTCTGTGTCACATTCTATACCAACTCTGTTTAAAAGTATGATGGCTAAAGCTGTGACATTATCACCCCAAGCTTCTATAAATCACCACTGCTGGATCTCACTACTTCATTCTCCTCCTACAATAAAAAGAAATACTCAAGGAACCCCCCCATCTACTCTGTTTCTTCCCAATACCCCTATATCTATTGGGATTTAAAACAAACAAACAAACAACCAGCCAACCCAAAAAAACAACCAACCAACCAAAACCCCAAACTTGAGAGAGTTCAAAACGTATCTCCTCAGTGACACAGCCAACATCTGCTTTGTAATGGCCTGCTCTGTATTCCAGCTGCCCCACAAAAATCTGATGTTCCACTGTATGTTATCTTTGCCCATGCTAAGGTATGAGTCACTCCTTTCCTGAAAGTATGAATACATCTTTGCAGCAATGCGCTGTGTTAGAGTGGTGAGGAGCTGCTCTGACATTCTGCCTATTTCAAAAAACAGTTGGGGCCCTTAAGGTGAGAGTAACATTCTGCTCTTTAAATTTATGCAGTTTATCCAAGTTCTGAAATGAGAATTTTATGCTTTCCAGACCCTGCACTGCTGTAACCCAGGCATTAGTGAATATCTAACGAAGTAAAAGCATTAGATTCCACAAATAGAGAGATGTAAATACCTAATAAATGGCCCAGCATAGTCTAAACAAAACACTGCTAGTTAAACTCGGACAAAAAAGAGAAATATTTAGGTATAAGATGCATTTTATGCATCCTTTTTATATATTTTATTATTTTATAAGATCCATTTGAGACCATCATACTGTATCTTCTATTTCTGTAGGAGTCCCTCAGCACTGAGATAGAGGAGTGAGATAGACAACCTAGACTTCAAATATTCCCTACACTTGAAACCTGAAATAAAACAAACCCTTTAAAAATCACATGTTAATGATTGTAACAGAGACACAGCAAGTCTTATTAATAAAATAAAATTAAAAATGGAGCTATCCTAAGCCTAGTTTCTAGGTGATGACTCTGTAATGAAAAAACAACAGGAGCAATCAAATTTTACAAGGCTTATCGTGTAACTTTGCAGGTACTTTGCAGAATGCCATCTCTGAGATTAAACATGCCTGGTTGAACTGTTTCCATCCTCCAATCACTTTTGTATCCACCCACCAAACGCAACCAAACCTGACATTTCAGTACAACACAAAGATTTTAATTCCTTAAGAAACAAATCCACCAAAAACCCAAAAAACTAACTGTCCCACCACAGAAAAAGTCAAAATAAAACAAAAAACAACAAACAAACAAACAAACAAAAAAAACAACAACAAAAAAAAAACCCCACCCAACCACACCCCCCCCCAGCCACTTTTTCCCTTTAACATGAAACAGGAGACAACAGAAAGGGGAGTGATGGAAATAATTAGGGGGTCAGTACGTGACTGGCTACAAAATGGGCAGGATGAAGCTGTAGAAGTCACAGAGGAACACAAAATTCTTCCAAAGATGAGAGAAAGAGTTGTAAGACACATCTGTAGGAAGGAGGATGTTATATTGTTGATGAAATAGTTTGTATGTACAAATGTGCCCACTTTGTGTTGAACAAATTTTAATCTTCAGATTACTTTTGTATTTTAATGCATTTTTCAGGACCTTGATTTGTGCCATGCAGAGTCTATGCCCCCCCCCTTAATGATGATTTTTCAGTGAAAAGTTTGCCAGACAAAAATTCATGAAGCTGTTGATAGTTTTGAAATCAATTCAGTTGAGCCATCTTCCCATCCTGAAAGCTTTGCAACAGTTACAGTTGGAACTCTTTTTGTGGGATTAAAGCTGAAAGTACAATTGATGATCTTCAACAAGCATAAATCATTACCTAAATAACACTGGTGAAAAGTTTTAAACTGCCAAGAATAGCTCAGAGATCCTTTCTCCATTTCCATGCAGCTTCATTTTGCCAAAGTAAGGAATCTAGAAGTAAAGGCAATGAACCTTTCACTGTGGTCTTCCATCAGATGTGAAATTACTGCTCCTGTTCCAGTTAGGGAAGCATCATAAGGTAGCTTTATAGACAAAGGTGTGTAAGGACTTTCTCGCACAATATGAGCACCATCACTCATGAAAAGTCACAAAATACCATGTGAATCAATGTTTCTATTCATTCTGTAACAGTTCATTCTGCAGATCGAACACTGTTACTGCCATAGGCAAAACCCTACAGAAATAACTGACTGACTGAAAAACAGGGGCTCACACGGGGAACATTTGAAGGTTAAGGTTCCTCAAGATAAATCACATGGCTTAGGTAAAACTCTGCCAGCCACAACATTGTTGAATCTCCAAAAAAAAAAAAAATCTGATTTTTCATATTACCTTCAAATTCTTGACAATTTCTCAGCAGTGCTATTTAAGGTGCTCCATACCACTAACTTCAGCACCACTGAGTGCTAACAATGTCATAAAGCATCAGTTTTATTGTTCAGTGCTAAAAAGCAAGCGCTGATGCCATTGATAGGATTAGCTTGTGATATTGCAACTGTCTTTGAAGAGGTATTTCTTGCTATCAACTTCAATCTCCAATTTTATAGACATATTTCTCTAGGTAGATTTGGGAGCTTACCATCAACTAATAGAACAAGTTTACCCACTGTTTCAGTTAAAAGTTACTAAATTGCAAGTATGACAATATTGAATTCAGTTTGTTTCCAGCTGGTGGAAACATGTTGCAGTGTTCCACTAAGGTCCGCATTTCTGAGAGGGATTTATATTCCACATTTTTCTTTTTTTTTCCTAACTCCTGCAGAAGCCTAGAAACCTGTATATTTAGTCTATCCCAAAAACACAGTTTTAAGATATTAATGTCTTCCTAAAACATGTAGGAAACTTCACAACATGCTACAGAAGAATACAGAATTTGTAGTTACACATTACACCTTCATTGCAAGAGCACTTGGAAGATGCAGATTCTTTTTCCATACATTTAAAACACCAAATTCACTGCTGCTTCATTCCTGGTGCATGAGTATACTGCCAAAAATACATTCCATTCCCTCCACTTCTAAAAAAATCCAACAACATTTTGGCTATTGTATCCTAACTCAAACTGCTGTAAAGACACTAGACTTTTACAATACCTACAACAGAACACAACAGACACTGTCCTCTGCAGCACCACAGCTCCAAATGCTGCTTATGTTGCCTTTTTAAGGGGTAATAAGTTTGGAACCTGCATGTTCTGTCTGCATATCCCATTTTCTCTTAGCTATTTCAGATCAGCACTCGTTTGCATAAGACAGAGACAAGACATGCTGCTTTGCTTGTCTGGTTTGAGCTTTCAGCTTCAGACACTGTTAGTGGTCACACAGGCTGCCCACAGCATTTTAGTGTCTCCCACAGCCCCGCTGCTCTCAATGTCCTGCTCTGGATCAATTATTCCAGTCAATAACCATTTTTAGACTGTTTCATTTCTGCATATAATACACCATCCAGTCTCTTAGCACATCATTTAAACCCTTTCTGAACTGACAAATTCAAGAATTGTCTCATTTTCTCTTTTGATCCTCTTTATAAAAGCAGATACACTCAGCAGATACCAGAAAGGTAATTTTGCAGACTTTCCACAATCTCAGCAAATGTTTTGTCTGCTGATTTAATACCAGCTGTTAAGCTATACAGCACGTTATAGGCTTTAGCCCTCATTACACTCTGTAAAAGTGTCACCTTTTTCTCATTACTGATATCATTTGTAATAATACATTGTTCCTACTGCCTGACACAGAGCAGTTCTCTAGTGCAGAATCAAGCACCCCTGCTTACCCCATCTCTGTCAGCTCCTCTCTATCCGTGCAGCATTTGCCAATCTCAAGGTGCAAACCCCAGGCTCTCTGCAACCCCTTGCTCCTGCTGCATGCTGGAATCAGGCCACCACGAGCATCCACAATGCCTTATCTCTCCATGTTAACTGGAAATTGGAAATTACACAATCTAATTCCCAAACTTGTTTTTTAGTAATTTCTGAAAAAAAAAAATAAAAACACCAAAAACTAGACTTACTAGATAGACAGAGATGTTCTGTAATTGCCTAGTGTCTTCTACCAAGAAATTTAAACTGTTAGAAATGCCATAGATAGGTAATATGATGATTAGCTCTCACAATTAAGAGATGAATATTATTGAATATTGTGTTAAGGGAAGTTCTGTTGAGTTGTGGTTATGTTATTGTCGTTTGTTGTTTGGACACCCTCTCTTTTCCCCACAGTCCCCTTTTCCCGTGTTGCTGCCAAGGGCCAGCCCTCGTTTTCAGGGCTGTCGGGGACACGTGGAGAGAGGGCAGGGTGTGTACAACTCCTCAGCTTCAGTCACGGTGCAAGAAGCTCCCCAGAAATGGAAGAAGATCCCCAGCAGTGGAAGAAGATCCCCAGCAAGGGAAGAAGAGCTGACTGGCAGACCTCGGGAGGGGCCAGGGCTGGCTGATGCAGTGCCAGGGTGTAAAAGGGGAGCAGCCTTTGTGCGGATGAGCCACCAGCATTCGGCCACGCTCCCAGCACTCTCCCTTTTTCCTTATTTAGTCCTTCATTGTGTTTGCTCAGGTTTGAGAAACCTTTAAAATTTTAAAGTGAGCGGTCGTTTCTCACAGAAATTTATAAGTTATTTAAAGGGTGATTAAAAACAATAGCTTAAGTGGGTTTGAAAGAATCACTGTTCCCTTATGAATCAAATTCAGTTTCATTCAGTGCCTGTAATTACTCTGGAAAATTTAGGCTTACGTTGAACAATACTGTATTTGAGACACCAAGCACCAGAAAAGTTATATTTGAGAAAAGATGCTTGAAAAGTGGGTACTAAAATCTCAAGTTGGTGCAGACTATCAGCAATGGGAAGTGCCTACCACAAAGATTCAGACCTTTCTGAACTGCACTGGGAATATGACAAAGAAAATTATTATACAGTCCTTTATTGATATAAAATTACCATGGAATTTATAATTACAAAAGTCTTCCTTCCATCCATGCAAGCCCCCCATAATGATTTTTAGATTGTCTAACAATAGTAATAGAAAATTCGTTAAAACCTCTACTGCCAATTCAGCTTGCTAAGAAATTATACTTTTACTCCGTTGCCTTAAATAACCAGAGCATGTTGAGTTTCATCAAGTCATAATAGGAGCTTAGAAATTAGATTTTTCCAAAAATTAATGGATATTTTCATTAAACAAACAACCCCCCCACACAAAACTGCTGCCTTCAGAGAACCTTAATGTTCAGCTTGTTTTAGAAATCAAGACACAGGAATACTTAAAATCTGAAATGCTGATGCAATCCTTCGAAAGCATCTCTTGAGCAAAACAGATAAGCTGTAGTTTAAAGAAACTTTTTATGTGAGGTTTAAAGGCTTTTTGATTACAGAGTCATTCATGGTAAATAAAATGGGAGGGTGGGTTAGAATAGTTGTATATCTGGGTTTAAGTTGTAGTATTAACAGGGTAAAGGAACAGCCCAGTAAATAATAGACTGTATATTTGAGTCTACTTAAAATAATAGCTCACTGAAAGAAAAACTGAGATTAAGAGCTATATATACCTTCATACTAGAGGATTTTTAGGCTGTAAAAATTTATCTGAGAAAAAAATAGGGTGAAAGGCTAAATGTATAAAGTTGTCAGAAGGATTATTAATTCCTTTATGAGACCAAGAGATAAAGCCTAGAAGACACAGACAGCATTAGCAAGGGAATTGCAAGTATGATGCAACAAACTCATGGAAGTAAACGCAAGCTAAAAGAAAGAAGGAAATTTTGAGTTTGGACAGCAGCTTGTCTCAGATAGCAGAAATTAATTGTTTTATTGAAGGTCTGGTAGAGGAGCATTAGAGGACAGAGGAGAGTAGAAATAAGATCAGTTAGGAATATGGACTAAGTATTTCTTCACATTAAGATTCTTAGTAACAGCCCTTCCCACCTCAGCCCTTATTCCAGAATAAGAAGAATAAACTTAAAAAACCACAGAGTTTAGCATACTGCACTGCAGGATTCAAAGCTACATAGAGCTGCAAGGGCAATATCAGCATTTGGGGCCAGCTGCTGCAAAACACTACCTTGTCTGACTTGGGGGGACTCAAACCAGAAAAACTGGCCTTTCTACCCTAATATATCCCTGCTTGCAGATTGGTACCAGAAAGACAGAGCTTAGAATATCCTTAGATGATTTGCAAAGTTGGAAATCGTGAAATTGTTTGGTTTTATTTCCCCAGCAAATAATAGGTGCACTCAGAAAGATAACAAAACAAAAAGATTCCTCAACAAAAAGATTCCTCATAGAGTACTCCCAAGTTGTAAAGCTTCCAGGCATAAATCTACTGTCTTTGCCTAATATGCCCAAGGAAAAGGAAAAGTATTGGATTTCCTGAGAATTTTTAAAAGGAGGAATACTCTACTGAACACCTCTCCAAAGACAGCTTCCTTCAAAGCTGAAGCACCAGAACCTATCAACTACATTTCCATACTTGTTCCTGCATTTATTTAGGAGGAAATCTTTATTGCTAACAAACATGATGAGAAAAAAAAAAAAAAAAANAGACTTGGTCATTACAGACATAAATCTTCACAGAACCAAATCAATTATTTTGAACATGCTACGAATGTCTAAGCAGAGAGAAGCAAAGAGGGAATGAGTTCAAAGGAAGATCAGAGGAAAGGCAAACAAATAAAGTGCAAGGTATCCTTCAGGAAGAACTGGGCTGAGGCCAGTGTGAGCATTATGACATCCCTGTTATTCTCCAAGATTAAATAAGCATCCATGACACAACTGATATTGGTTCTAAATGGATCAGCTATGCCACTCACCAGCTAACTCAACATCTTGCTAGAAATAAAATTTCTTAGGTATGAACAACAGAAGGAAAATTAATGAATGTTTTATCCCGGTATTGCCTTGAATCAAGATGTTCAAACCTTCTGTTAAATCTATATACCTGCAAATATTTGCATGAATTGAAATTTTCTTCTCATAAGTCTTTTTACAACCTTAATTCCACTTAATTTTGGGTAAACATTTGCACATTCACCAGGAAACATTGTGATTAAATCACAATTATCCAGTCAAAAGCCAGGAAAGACCATCAAACCACAGGATACAGTTCCAGCCAAGCAGCTACACACAAACAAAGCAGGAAGCGTATGACAGAGTGTTTACTATTTACAGAGAGCTACAAACACTCTCAGAAATTAAAAAACTGTTTGTGGGTAATTGGAAAACAGAAAGCACAGAATACTTCTGTTGACTCACGTAAAAGCAGAACATTTCATTTATCTTTCAGCTTCATTTCAGTGCTGAGAAAACAGCATTATACTCTTTGCAGTGTTTAGGAATCCCTTATGTCCTGCAGATTGCAGTTAAATCTGCACTTTTCTGTGAGGGGCAGTGAAGATCTTCATTTTCTCTATCTTCGCCATTTCCTAACACTTTTGATTCACTAGGCTGCAATGCTATCAGAAAACACTTTGGCTAAACAAGCACATCTTAGTATTATTCTATTTTCTGTCATCTGCTGGCTTTGCTTTTGGGCCACTGTGGTTATCTGTAATGGCAAACAATAACTGTCACAGTTTAAGGCATTGAGGTGAACCTGAAGGTGGAAAATTACAGGAGATTACTAGAAAGTTAAGCCTCCAAATCCTAGAACTTTATATTTAGGACAGATCATCTTTGATAGTGAAATATTGGAAGAAGAAACTTCCATAAAGCAAAAACTGACTTATGGGTTCTCAATATAAAAACTAGTATTTTGATTCCCACAGGTTAAAATAAGATGGAATCTCTCTTCCTGATATTTCAGTCCATTTTGTCTCCTTTCTTTTTCTAATGCAAAAAAATAGTTGAGCTAGTAGTCACTGAATGAGACAAGAGCAAATATACACAAAAAGGGAACAATAGAGAGAAATGATGACATTTATAAAGTGGTTGGCTTTGGCAGAAGGGAAGTAAGGGAGGGATATAGAGTGAGATCCATTTCACTTAAGCCTCACACAAAGGACCCATAAAGGAAGGAAGGAGTTACAAAGACATGGTTTATTGACTGCTCACCACTGAGACAGAGTTTTCCTGTATAAATTCTTTCTTAGAAGGTTAATTAAAAAAGGGTTAAGGCTGTGATCCGAAAACCCTTTATTCACTAGCATAATCCTTATTCACACAAGGGATTCTATTGATTTCAGTGGACAAGGGATTGCTCATGGGGCTTAAGGTTTGCAGAACTAGACCCCGTGGTTCTGAACCATTAAAATCGGGAATACTTTTGGATAACAATGCACAGCTCTGCCTGAGCACAGGAACAATATAGAGCTGTGCTATGGGCTAACTTTATATTTTATAAAGGACAGAACAAATGGATGGCAGTCATGTTTAAAACCTGCATGTATACATACACAGTAGAGAAAAATAGTTTAGACTTGGTTTGGTACTCAGGGCATACATGCCAAAGTAACGCCCCTTTGTCCAGAACACTGCTTGTGTGCCTGTGCCAAGCTCAGGGCTAAAAGAACAACACAGAGATACAGCGGGCACTGCTGCACATTCCACACTGCACAGGAGGGAGACCAAAGCATCAGCTCCCCTTAGAATCAGCACGAATTTCCATAGCACCAGGATCAGCAAGAGCCCACTACAAACATACCTGCTCTTCGTCTCACAACTAAAATCTTGTTTATAGCCCACCCTTTTCCCCAACCTGCTTCTTTGCCTTGTTCTGCCCCTCTGTCCCTTCAGAGATGCCACCTGGAAAATGTACAAAAATCATTTTAAGTCACCTTTATTCATCATGTACATGCTCCATAAAGTTATTCTATACATTATTAGTGGGAATAACAATATAAAAAAAGTACTTTGTACATGCGTGAAATGTGGGATGACACTTTTTAGCAGAATTAAATTATTAACCAAAACAGGAATACTCTACCTTAAACACTGGCACTTCTAGCAACATGAGAAAAATAGAAATTTGGAGAAATAAGAGTGATTCATTAAATGAAAACTATTTTTGAGAAGGACAAGGCCTTATATAAAGCAAGCCCTTTACAAACATCAGCCTAATCTATGCCATAACCAGAAAACCACTGTGATGCTTTTTCTTTAAGAAATTCCATAAAGTTATAGGGATGGGAAATCACTGGCAGTATTATTAAAATAGGAGTGCACAGATAAGTATATACAGAAGACTCCCAAATATAAGGTACTCCTTCAGTAGACACAAGAAACAGAGACCCAATTCCCTTCCAGGACAACACAGGAATATCAGGGGCACAGACTACTTCTAATACAAGTATCATTAAAAAAGAACAATTCAAAAAATATCGTAACATCGTTTTTCTTCAAACCTCCTCATATTTAAGTATAACAACAACAAAAAGAGAAAGAAAATGATCAATCCATGCTTCAGGAAAGGTGCTGCAGGTCACAGCATAGGAAATCTTCTCATACCTTTTGCAGCCTGCTCTGAGGAACACTTCAAACGCGGAAGGGTGATCAATAAACCCTCATGACAGTTAAGCCAAGAGCACGCAAAGCCTTCCCACCTCTGTAGCTGGCATCACACCCATCCATTGGTAGCAGGACACTCCAATACAACCAACGATTTACTGCAGCACCTACACAGGCACCTCCCTGCTTTCTGATGAACATAAGGAGAAGCACAGGTGTTGGTCCTTCCCTAACAGCCTGAGCTTTAGGGGATCTGTGGTGAGTGATCTCCTTGTCACGATCCACTTTAACATCAAGGCGGAAATCGTGATGGTTCGAGGGATCTCGAGGTGCAAAATAAGAGGCAAACAGTAAGGGATTATAATTTCAACAAAACAACGAAGCACTTTATTGAGTGCTAATCAACTCAGTTATGTGACAGAGGGGAGAGAGAGAAAGAGAGCAAAGTAGGGAGAGAAAGAGAGAGAAGGTGGGATATAGCTACCAACGGTGAGACGAAGTCCTCGTGGCCCAGACAATTGACGCATCTTCTTCCGTGGGGAGATCTCGAGAGTCCCTTAAAGAGTCACAGTTTTTAAGTCTTTTTCCAAAACAAGTGGCCTCTGGCCAAAAGGCAGGAAGATTTGTGGCCTATTGTGAGCAAGGCCCGTAGCTGATCAGCACAGTTTCAGGGAGCAGGTATGTGCTGTGCTGTGGCAGTTTGCATGCTGTACCGTGACAGAACCTGCGTGCTGGCTGTCCTGCCCAGAGCACTGTACCATGGAGCAGAGCACTTACAGTGATTAGCAAACATCTCCCCCCTCAGCCAGGCCAGGCTGTGTCCTGTGGGGTCTGTCCCAGTCTCTGTCCCGATGATCAGGAGGCAAAACGAGATCTTCGGACCGATCCTCACACTCCTCAATCAGAGCTTCTGGCTGTTTGCTAGTTCTGGTGGAATTCACTCCCCCATAGTTTTGTCTATTCACTTCTTGAACCTATTAAGCTTTCAGCATCCACAGTATCTGTTAGCAATGAGTTCAATGTTTTAATTAAACTTTGTGAAAACAGTTTTCCTCCTGGGTTTCTTCTTTTTTGTTGTATTTTATTTTTAAGCTGCCTAGTGAATAGTTCACAAGGTGCTCCATATCATGAAAACGTTGAGCAAACCTGTAGAGCTACAGCAAGGCCAGAGAAGAGCAGGAAAGCTACTGCACATGGAGCACCATGGCACTTCCTGGGGCAAAGAAGCTTCCTCCTGGGAAGGGAGCTACTGGAAGGCACAGAATACAACATTATAAAAACACAGTGCAATGTGAAGAAAGCAATAAGGATCCCTTGTTTTTTCTCTTGAGACTAGGATCAGACTAAGGAGACAATGTGATTTTACATTCACAACTATTGGCAAGTATATTGTCATTATATGGCCACAACTGAGGAAAATGTGTGATTGACTACTTTGATTTTATAGATCTAAGAATAATCAAAGTCTATGCATATGTTCTATGATTAAAAAAAATAAATGGGGGTGCAAATATTTATTTATTCAAAGAGAAGGTTTAGATGCAACAAACATAGGCCTTAAGAACTTATAGAAAATGTAGCAGGAGCATGGGAAAGATTTTCATTCTAAATAAAACAAAGTATTTGTTGTCAAAATTCAGTATTTTTGGAGTGAGAAATAAGGTGCAAATTTTTATCAGTGAGAGTAGCTAATACCCAGGATAACAGTGTGTATTTATTACAAGGTAAGAGTTAAGTAGAAATTAAGTTTTTTTCTAACAGACAGACCTTGGTCAAGTATTAGTATTAAAACCATATCAGGATTTAGAGCAGTGAAATTTTATGGATGGTGTTACAGAGGAGGTCAGAGCAGACAATAATCCTTTCTGGTTTTAAAATATACAGTCACTTCCATTTTCTGTGAATGTATTAAAGTAACCTCAGTTCCCAACAAGTACATTCACCAGTGACAAATCTCCAGTGGAAAAATCTTGATAGCTGCACAGGTGTGAGAATAAAAAATGGCAAAATCTGTTTTCTAGGTGGGAACAGAAGGTGGATTCTGTTGGAGATTTGTTTGATAGTTATGAATACCAGATACAAGACAATGTCAGTTAAAGATGACTTGAGCAGATGGATGGCAGAATGCATGCACTGAGAAGTAATGTTAATTGAATGGCCTGGGATTTTGTTTAAAAAATCTTAGAATGAATAATTGGAAAACAATTAAAGAAGCGACTACAATCTGCAAATTCTGGGCTTGCCAGCTGGTCCCAAAGGTGGGATTGGAGCTACATGAAACACAGCTTTGGGAGTTTCCCCGATTTTCACACAAGAAAGCCCAAGATCGACTTTTTTGGGCATTTCTCTGGGAGCAAAAGTGACAGTTTTGATGTAAAATAGTTTTTCCTTTTATAATAGTTTTCATACTGACAGGATCTCAAACTGTTTTTATTTAGAGTATTACTATTTCCATAAGCAAAACATCAGACTGCCAGAGCTGAGCTTCCTTAACATTTCATCAATAAATTTGAATGAATGGGATGCAGAGACAGGGGCTGCTGTCAGTGACCAGGAAAGGGCTCTGGCAGGTCTGTGAGGGTGACAGACGTGGC
Source organism: Bombycilla garrulus (assembly GCA_013400315.1). Classification (NCBI taxonomy): domain Eukaryota; kingdom Metazoa; phylum Chordata; class Aves; order Passeriformes; family Bombycillidae; genus Bombycilla; species Bombycilla garrulus. The sequence continues at coordinate 892,007 of VXBU01014119.1, forward strand.
ACCAGATCTGTTATCCCTGCTAGAAAGAACACTGATTTACACGTGTGTTCAAAGCCATCTGGATTCATTGCACACATGGGGTAGAGCTGAGTTTCACTGCACAGGTGGCCAGAAATGATGCACACATAGGAACACTGACCCCAGGTTTTCAGCCAAAAGAGCTAACAGGAGCCTGTTTTTTCCCTTTTATGTTCTGCTCTTTGAAACCAGTGTTAAGTCAAGCAGTGCACATTTCATGTGCTAATCTTCTTCCTCAGCCTCTCTTTTCCCCCTTAAGTCAAGGCTGAAAAGAAATAGTATTTTTACCAATAAAATGAAAGACTAAATATAGAAAAAGGGCCAGATGCTCAGCTGTCCTAGGATAGTAGAGTCAGCGTCTCAGAGCTCTCCCTGCATGGTGCTGTGGCTGTTACCTGTACTAATCTGTGTAATGCTCATTTTCAATGTGTTTAGCACTGGAATCCCAGAGCATCTTGAAATTATTGGAAAGCTTGGTTGATTTGATTTCCTTTCTGGGGCTAGGACCAACTCCTAGCTCAAGCCAAGCAAAAAGGTAAGGGGAAACAGATGTGTTGTGTGGTTCTCTTGATCACAGAGCAATTCAAAGTTTGGAAAAGACTGTGACATAGCCAGGGACCACTGCAGAGGATGGAGATGCTCTGTCCCAAAAGATTTACATGACAGCCTGGACACCCATGGGAAACTTCCTTCTGTAAAACGTTTAGAGGCCCAAGGTTCTTTAGCTCTGACACTGAGTCTTGTATCAAAATGCTGAACCCAGACAGGCTGAGTGTAAAATGCGTAGTTCACAGTGTGGTTATTGTACTATTTCTGCATTTATAGTAAGGGAGCAGCATTCAGAAACCAGTGTGTGGATCATGGCCCTATTTGGAAGGTTAATTCTGAAGATTGTTGTTCTCAAAAGACAAATTAAGCTTATTAACCTTCCTTTCTTTTCTTGTAACATCAAAGGGAAGGAGTTGGTTTCCACGTGTCTGCCAAGCAAGCCCCTATCGAGGGCTTCATAACCCTGCACTTAGGCCCTGTTCTGACTCCAGGGATGGGTTACATGTGACGTGCCAGGATTTCCTGCCTGTGCAGTAGGAAATGCTGGAGATATCTCTGGTACCACTATGTGGCAGCTGTTGAGAAATGGTGACTTTTCTAGTTGGTACTGCTGAAACATCTCACACCTCTTGCAGTTCCTAAAGTGCAGCCTCAGCACCAACTCGCTCTGAAATGGTTCCCATTAACCACTTGCCCCAGCTCCTGCCCTCAGTGTATTTCCCACCAGCTCTCTATGCTGCTTCACAGCACTCCCATGCAGAGCACCTCTGTTCCAGGAGATGCACTTTGGGGACTGCTAAAGCCCTGATGCCTCTTATAGCTCCAGTAAAGAGCAGCAATAAATGTAAGGAAGGGAGAGAGAGGTGCACAGAGCATTCAGGCAGCTCCTGTTCTCGGCAGCTGCCTGTGGAGACACAGAGTGAGGAGGGAAGCTCGGCTCAGTTCTTCATCACTCAAAAACAAACACTCACCTGCTTAGACTGGTACAGCAAAGAGAACAACATGAAAGCATTGAAATATAGAAAAAACCCCAAAACAGTTATCCAAGTATTTTGAATCTGAACACTGATGGACTGAATCCCAGTTTGAGTTAACTTTCAGAAATGTTTCTCTTTCTGATACAGGCATTTAATTGATTAACAACACCCTGTGGTGGTTGATGCCAAGGTTCCTTCTCCAGCAGCAGTGGGATTGATGTGCTCACCTGTCCCTGGCCAGTTCCTGGCCACTGGCCTGGCTCAGTGCTGCCAACAGTGCGTCTTCACAGAAATATCCCAGGACTTCTTTGTCTGCTTCCAAGTATGTTCTGGAAAATGTTCTTACTAGAGAGTATTTAAAGATCTAATAAAAGTGACTGAGACAAGAAAGACAAACATTGACAGTAACTTTCTGGGCTTTCAAAGCAGCAAAAGCAAAGCACATATTGAGAACCTCTAGCAAAAAGGTGACTACAAACTTCCAGCAGGAGCTGGGGTTAAAGCCACCCTCTGTCCCCCAAAGGCCTCTGAAATGGCTGCACTGGGATGGAAGTTCTTTTAAGCTTCTCAGATGCTTAAATTATATGAATTAGAAACATGCTGTATTTCCTGGAATATCTTGAAGGTTTGTTAACTTCTTAGCTCTCCTTTCGAGGAAACTCAACCGAAAGCAAAGCAAATTAATGCTGCTGAAAACCTCTGCTCTTCTGGAAAGCGGATGGTTTTCCAGACAGCGCAGCTGTACCCTGGGTGGCAGGGATGCCCTGCAGTGCCATGGCTCCAGGGGTGCTCCCCAGATACCAGGCAGATTCTTCCTTTTTCCAGCCCACACCTGAGTCCCACGAGGTATCCTGGGACTCAGGTGTATCTGGTCCTGACCTTGTTTTGTAAACTCAACTTCTCAGCTGCACCTTGGGCTTCCCTGACAGACTGCTGAAGGTGGCCACTCCCAGAGCCACGAGCAGGTAGGGATGGTGAGGGACAGGAAGTACTTAGACCATCACAGAGTGGTTTGTGCTGGAAGGGACCTTAAAGATCACCTAGATCCAATTCCCTGCCATGCACAGGGATGCCACCCACCAGATCGGGTTGCTCCAAGCACCATTGAACCTAGCCTTGAACGCTTCCAGAGTATCCACAGTTTCCCTGAGCAACCTGTTCCAGTGCCTCACCACCCTCACCGGGAAGAATTTCTTCTCCTTATCTAATCTAAATCTCGCCTCTTTCAGTTTAAAGTTATTCCTCCTTGTCCTATCACTCCATGCCCTTATCAGAAGTCCCTCTGCAGCTCTCTTGTAGCACCTTTAGGTACTGGAATGCGCCATAAGGTCTCCCTGAAGCCTTCTCTCCTCCAGCCCGAACAACCTCGACTCTCTCAGCCTGTGTTCACAGGAGCAGTGCTCCACCCCCTCTGTGATGCCCTGTTGAGCATACGCTCTGGAAAGAAGATCTCTGAATTCTACCTGAATTGTCGAGGGGGAAGAAGTGTGTCCATGCTGGCTCTCTGCAGGGGTCCCTCTGAGGAGAGCTGAAGGACAGTCCCACTACCAATCCCCTCAGTGAGGCTGGTGACACCCACAGGTCCACGGGAGGTGACTTCACTCAGCAGACCCTGGTAAACCTTGTCATGTCTTTTCACTGACAATTTAAAGCTCTTACATTCTTCACTTCTTATCTGAACAGAAGTGGCATTTAATTCCAATCAGAGCTACACACATTTATACATATAGATTTGTACTTAAATTTTCTTAATGCCAAAAGGGCCCTCCTTTTTCTGATAACAATAGTGTGTCTTTCAGGTGTGTTTCTTGTCATGTCATATTGTGATGAATCACACAGTGCCATGCCAGTCACCACACAGAAGCAAATATAAAACAAATTATGCTCCAAAGAGGAACAAAATGTTTATAAAACTAACCACTGTATGCTCCTTGTCTCAGCTTTGCTAATATCGAAGTGCTGTTTTCCATCCAATACAGACAGCGCGGTCTGCAAGCATTACAACACAAATCACCTCCATGGAGTGACTTGCAAGTTTCAAACAGATTTTTTCAAGTTGAGTTTTTGAGACCTGCACTTCAAAGCCATAAGGGAAAATATATTGTATTACATTATCAATATGTGTAGCAGGCTGGAAAAGCTTCTCCTTAGGGATCTGAAAGCCATTATAGTAAATTTGTGCTTCATAATAAAAAATGTGTATTTCTAGAATAAATCAAAACCAGAAGCACTTTTCTCTTTAGAGCTGGTGAGATGAGTGAGGGTTTCAGGTATCTGAATCCAATGGCTTAAGAGCTCAACCATAAATCACAGAGATAAGACAAAAAGCACCCTCCCGTCCTCCAATTCCTAATGTGTAATCAGCTGCTTGGGAAAGTTAAATGGCATCTTAAAAGACAAAGAATAAAGCACCGCTTATGTTCTTAATCTTAAAGGTAATACGAAAAGGCAGATACCCAGTCTGCCTGTTGCTTTCAAAGGAATATCTATCTTTTCTTGGGCACGGCTTGACTGCAGGTCCTGTGTGACAGAGCTTGTGCATCTGGTCCTGCATTATTTCCGCAACGTGCCGCTGCAGGACACGTGTGCAGACACAGCAAAGGAAATTTGACTGTCCTCCCCTAAAGGAAACAAGACACCTGCCCTTGCACCAGGCAAAGCTGCACTGTCACTCTTGACACCTTGGGTTTAAATGATGGATAGAAGTGGTTGTTCTGTTACATGTAGATGCTGAAACTCCATCAGGACATACTGTTCCACACATTGCTAAAGGAAAGCTGAACTCTGAATGCATCAAGGCTCAACATTTTTTAGTCTCCCAGTACTGCTGCAGCATTTCCCTTGTCTCTCCCTCACAGTTGTGCTCTTGCTTGTCATCTCCCCTCTCTTTTGATCCTGTTTCTTCCTTTGCCTTTATCTTTCCTCTTTGTGCTCCCCATCTTCTTTCCACTGCTATCTCAAATTATTTCTCCTGCTAGATCTTCCTTCCATCATCAGGGGGGTTCTTTCTTTCTCTAGAAATGCTTGATTCTACTAAGTGCAGGCAAGGCTCCCCGTTGTCTCAGGATAAGAGAGGCCGAAGGACACTGTGTTAGATTGCAGAGGAAGGCTGCCATGAGTGGAACTCTGCTGCAGAAGCAGCAGAACAAACAACAAAAAGTCTGAGGAGTGGATAACACACACATATGCCCTGCTGGGTACTCATCTACTCCTGGACAGGCCTTAAAACTGTTCTTACTTGTCTTGCCTTGCCTTGGGTTTTGTGCTGTCACAGCTGTGGTAACCAGAAAAAAAAAACAAACCAACAAAAAAAGGCAGGCAACTTCATGATGCTCATCCCAAGAAACACAGAATGCAAGAGGAAACATGGGAGTGATGATGCTGCTGAGACTTTCAGTGATTCTTTTCTGCAGACGAATGTGACAGCCTGTAAAACGGATGGGAGGTGATCCTACCAGTACTGACCTCTCCCACAAGGAGAGGTGGTGTGACTGCTGTTCCTCTCCTGGTCAGCTGTGCAATTTCCCAGTTTCCAACAAAAATGCCAATATTTTAATATTTCTTTCTTAGATAAGGAACAAAAACTTAATCCATTTATCTACATTCTGTTCTGGGTTTCCAGAAAATATTTAATTTGGAAATTCTGAAATTGTTTATGTCCTTCAATCACTAGCCAGCCATTGATACCCTTCAGTGCCAGAGAGAAGCGGCTGGAGGAATTCCTTCATTCTGTTGCAGTCCTAGAGCCTACTGTGCAGGTCAGAAATGAGTCTGTGCTGCTGAAAACCAGTGTAGATAGTTTTAAAAGTTAGTGTTAACATTCTTTTCCACTCAAGAAGAAAAAGTAATAAAGTATTCCTTTCAATCTGAATTTCCATGTGAATGCATAATAAAATATACGCATAATCAAAAAAAACCCAAAATGCTTTAGTTGTATGAAGCAGGAAATATTTCAATTCTACCCAAATTTACTCACTGGCAAAAAGAGGAAACCAAAAAAATAAAGAAAAAAAGAAAGAAACTACAAAAACTGGGAATGTGCTTCTCAATTACATAATCCCAAGGGAAGGAAATTCGTGGCCACCTCTGAGTTACTTTTCAAATTGAAACACTACTGGGCCAAAGTCCACAACCTTGAAATAAGTTCTCACATATGGAAATGTGAATAAAAACTTTTCCTTTCTTTTTCCTCTGAATAAAATGTACAGTCTTTTAAGCATACTTTTAGTAGAAGGTGAAAAAAATGAACATGTAAAAAACAAAGCAAAGCATTTCACCCATCACTCCAAGCCTTAGAAAAAGAAAGAGAAAACTGCACAATTTTGATGTTAATGTTGTTCAGTGAGCTACCACAAGTTATCCAACAAATCTCCTAAGTGTAGTAGAGAGATCATACAGCATGAGTTAAAAGAAAAAAACTTAGCACATAAATTTTACTCTGGGTATTTCTGTTTAGCAGAAATCCTGTGATAATATAATAGCTCAGGATTGCAGCACCTTGCTTCATCACCACCACAAAGGGCTTGTCGGCCTCAAGTGCTTTGCTCCAAGGTAATTGATGGCTCAAGGACTCAAGCTATGTAATGGAGTTACAGACAGCACTGCAAGTAGATGCTTTGCTTTGTTCCACTTAATGATGTTTTGTGCAGCCTGTCTTAATTAGGACGGATGGAGAGCCTTCTGCAGCAGTGCTACTCACTTGAATGAACTATAACAACCTGCAAGACAGGCACAGATGAGGATTAGTACATTTGCCTTTGTGTAAAAAAAGAAAGAGAACAGAGATTTGACCTCATCTGAAATTTGCAGAATTTTCATTAAGCTTTCTATCCAAGTCACCCATCTTGACTTGGCCAACTTAAAGACTCCAGTCTGTTTTTCTTCACCAAGAAAAAAAAAGGACAGAGCAGTAGCCTGCTTTTCTCTAAGTAACATACTAAATTTCCAGCTTCTTGGCTGTGACAATATTTCACCTCACACTAATCGGCCAGTGTTAGCAAAATTGTTGGGAGTGAAGAGGGGGAGAGGAGGATTAAGACAAGATCATCTTTCTTCCCATCATGAATAAAAAAGACAAGGCTTTTCCTCTTGTTTTTCTCACTTCCAGAAATCTCAGGTCCTGTGCCTGCAAAACTAAAAAATATGCAGCAAATCAAGGGAGTGTCATATAACACGGACTGATTGTCATGTAGACAAAAGTCCCTTTCCATCGCCTTTGAAGATGTTTTCTGCACTGCAAAACCACTTTATGCTAACCTTTCCATGAATCAGTGTCAGGACTGTGGTGCTTAATTGATTAATATGCTGGGGGGTCTGAAAGGAAAATGGTTACACTATAAAAAAAGCACAGCTCCTTCAAGGTGTTAAAATCTAATGAGATTTTCCACTTGTTTGTGCACAACTGGCTCAGGGCATCTTTTGTAAAGTCCTCCCCCAGCTGAGGAGCTGGAGAAGAAAAACACTTAAAGCTGCCTAGTTATTGTTTCTTGCTTTGAAGGACAAGCCCCATTATTAGATTTTTCCAACGCTCTGTATGGCTATAGGATGTGTTTTTTTCTGATTTAGAGGTTCTGAAGTCGCTGGTAGGATTCTGACCAGGCAACTGTAAACAGCTACACTACCACTGCCAATTCCTTATTCAGTACATGCGTACCTCGTGTCCAGCAGTCACACCAGGTTCCTGTGTTCCTCCAATTTTATTAAAGGAATTCATCTTCCTAAAAGCAACCCCCTCACCCCACCCCAGTAAACCCTTCCTCCCATTCCCTCTCAAACAAGGTGTTGTTTACCAAGTAAAACAGAAGCTTCAGCCCTGGGTTTTCATGCCACCTCTGGTAACAGGAGAAAAAGCCTAAAATGAGAAGGAAATGTGATTAAAACGGAGACAAAATAAGCAGGGATGGGGGGAAATGAACTGGCAGACTATAGAAGAATAAATTGTGGCAGTAATGACCAGAAGGTAAAAATCTGTTCCCTCCAGTATTCTTCATTTTAAAACTTCCCTCTTCTGATTAAAACTTTGTAAATAGTAATTATTATCACAAAGATATTCATAAACAGATGTTTTAAAAAATGCAAATTAGCCCACAATTCAGAAAATATGCAGTTTGTGTGCCACAGGGAATTTAATCTTTGGAAGCAGAAAAATGCATCAGACCCCATTTCCAGCAGAACACTGTAACTCAGGACTAGAAGCAGTGCTTTTTTTCCCCCTACTTGTTAAATATGGTAATGGAGTGAAAAACCTATTATTTACTGAAGACTCCTGCATTTGTATTCATGAAAAAACTATAGAATATATCTAATTCCAAGCTGCTTTATTAGCTTAGCATAAAACTGAAGCATAGTTGTATGAACAAAAGTAAAAACAGTTTCCATTAATAATTCAAAAGATACATATTATTTTTCTCATCTTTTCCTGGAAAGGGAACATTCACTCAAATCAGATGAATTTCTGATAACTAAGAGCAGCTTTCCTGATTGTCATTTGCTTGTGAAATACAACATGGATTATTGTTTCTGTGAGGGTAATTGGCTGTGGAGTCTCTTCTATTTCATATCATGATACCACTAGAAATGATGAAATACTATGGATTCTAAAATGAGTATGCTCACTTAATTTTAAAACAAAGCAATTACTGTTCTATTACCAGGTATTCTGGATCAATGTATTGTCTTGCAACTTGCACTTATATCCAGAATAAACCTAAAATATCACAAGCAGTCAGAAGTGAATAGCGACAGAGCAGAACAGATATTCAACAGGAGTCCTTGGATATAGTTTGTACAGGTTATACACTCAGATTGGCCAGCACTGAAAACAGAGATTAGTTATTGGTCTTCCAGGTGTCTCAAAATATCCAGCTTGCCCAGGGATACACAGAATTGATGGAGCTTCTGGAAGCAGTAAATTATAATTCTTACCCTATTTTCAATAGCTTGAGTTGGTCCCTTTGACATCAAAGGAACTAATAAAGCACAAAGAGTGCATTGGATTTGACCCAAGAGACACACATGCACTTTTATATACGAGGTAAAATTTTATTGGTGATGGTAAGCCTCGTGGCTTTCTTACTGGTCTGGATTTTTTCTGCCTGTCTCTTTCTTTTCAATAGTTCTTTGAATAACACACTATATGGTTCCCATTTATTCCTGACTGGAAAAACAATCTGTCTCTCAAAAAGAAATAATAAAAAATTCACAGTGGTTTAGTAATAAGTAAAATATTTAACATAAATAATGAGTAAGAAAAAAATGATCACTGCTACAAGTGTTAAAACCAGAAAAGTAGAGGAGAGCTGCTTCTTTTTGCAATGAGAGAAATTTTCACAATGCTATATTTGCTCCTTTAATTGAAACCTTATACATTAGCATTTATACAGCTGATTTTTATAATACTTAATATTAATAAAGGATTACACAACTCAAGGCCTCAAATTATAATAATTACAAAATTAAACCTCCTCAAGCTCTCTGAACAGCAGGTAACTGCCATCTCCTCTGTGAAAGCTGAAGAAGGGGATACCAGTATGTGTAGGGATGCTTCTCTTTTTTCAAAATGAAAGAGAGCAGGCTTAGATTAGGTATTACATAAAAATTCTTCCCTGTGGGGCTGCTGAGCCACTAGCACAGGTTTCCCAGAGCAGCTGTGGCTGCCCCACGCCTGCAAGTGTTCAAGGCCAGGTTGGATTGGGCTTGGAGCAGCCCGGGATAGTGGAAGGTGTCCCTGCCCACGGCAGGGGGTGGAACAGGAGGAGACTGAAAGCTCCTTCAAACCCAAATCATTCTGCAATATGACTCCAGGACAAAAAGAAATTTCCTCAAGTCACATCAGGGGAGGTTTAGATTGGATATCAGGAAAAGTTTCTTCATCAAGAGGGCTGTCAAGCATTGAACAAGCTGCCCAGGGCAGTGGTGGAGTCCCCCTCCCCAGGTTTAGAAAACGTGTAGATGCAGCATTTGACGACATGTTTTAGTCGTGGGTTTGGCAGTGCTGGGTTAACAGTCGGCCTCTATTATCTTCAAAGTCTTTTCCAACAGAAATAATTCTATGATTTCCCATACACACTCCCAGCCCATGAGTAGGACAGCAAGGGGTGTCTTTCAGCTCATCCTATTCACTAGAGAAGGGTTTACATTTCAGCCCTAAGCAAACAGGCTCCTTTATGCTCCTTAAACCTGTACAAGGCCAGCCAGTAACAAGTTGCACCACACAGTTCTCTAGGGACTCACCCTATGTGGTATTTCAAGGTATTTTCAATTATTAATGCAGCGTAACTATAGTGAACCAGGGCCTATATTTCTCCATAGAGAACCATGCTCCACTTCCCACCTTACACTGAAATTTCTCCTCATCTGTCATAACACTGGGGATTAAGCAGATGATCTCAAGAGTGAATTTGTGACAGAGGGAGACACAAAGACAAGTCCCAGAGAGCATAGGACTAAATCACCCTGCCAAAGCACAAAATTATAGCATCTAAGATGAATTAGCTAATAGTACAGTGAATTGGGTCTGAATTTGGTTTCCCTACTCCTCCTGCAAGTAGACAGTAAGTCTCAGCAAGGCAGAAGTCTGGGTCTTACAAGGAACAGCTTGCCTGAGCTTACTTCCACAATTTCCCTTCAGCTGGAAAATATACCCTCTTACTCTGAGGAGGTAATTGACCCAGGAAGCAAAGTGTAATCTGAATTTATTCATTATCATCTCAACAACAGTCACACATATGAACACATATTCCAAATGCTCCTCCTGCCATCTCTCTCCATCCCTGATGAGAATTCACCTTCTTTCCACACAAATGTTACCCATCCCCAGACAATCCACTTCTGGGGTGTGAGGAGCCAATTTATTTGTCTCAACCCTGGTTGTCAGAGGCCTGTGGTGGAGGAGTTGCACATGTGCCATATTCAAGAGGCACCGAGAAGATGGAGGAAAGCCTTGTCTCTGGAGAGACGGCCTGGCAGCCAGTTCATGTCTCCCATGGGACAGGCAACCAGCAGGGGACACCAAGGAGGGACACGGTACCAGAGACACTCTGCAGTGTCTCTACCCATGGGCTGCAGTGCGACATCGGGCCAATGCACTCTTGTCAACAGGGGGACCTTGGGAGGAGCCAGGGGCATAAAATGCAATTGCGTCACAAGCCTCGGGGGCTTTTCGAAATTTGCTTTAGGAGTGAGCATTTGAGGCTTGGTGATTCGAGGGCTTTTTGAAACTTTCTTGCTGAGACTTGCTTCTTGAAGCTTACTCTTGAGTCGGGGCTTTTTGAGTTTTACGCCTTTTGCCCTGGCCGCAGCCTGGCTTTCGGCCCTCCTGCCTCCCAGTGTCGCTGACCAGCGCCCTGCCTGCTTCGTCTCTGCATCCCTGCCTGGCCGCCTGTGTCCAGCCCTGCCCACTCCGAGCCTGGCCACCTCCGTGATCCTCGTCGTGCCCCTGGCCGGGCTCCCGGCCCTCCTGCCCGGCCCTCACCCCGTGTCCGACCCCGGGCTGGCAGCGCGCACAGCCCCGCCGCAGGACACGGACGGCACCCCCGACCTCCGCGGGTAGAGCCCTTGTTTCCCTTTGGCTCCTCTCTCTCTCCCTCCTTATCTTGTGTTCTAGGCCTCTTTAGTAGGGTAACTCCTTTTTAATTGTTTTTTTCCCCTGTTTCCAATAAAGGGATCTCAGATACAATGTTTCGTTTCACTTAATTTCGTTCCTGACCATGCTTTGAAAAGAACTCTTCCCACAGTGGAATGCAACATGGGGTAAACATGTGGAGAGGATTTGCCACTACCATAAGGAAAGTTGACTTTCCTCCTTTAAACCAAGCTCCTGGGAGCAGGCAGCAGCCGTTTCTACCTATTTATGTTTATACATTACATTTAAATCTGTCACTGCATGTCATTTACCGATGCTGTGTAAAGCCACATAAACAGCATCTTGAAGATGAAAAAGGACAAAGACACAGCTGATTCCTCCAGCACCCCGCTCCTTCTTCTCATACTGGGTGTTAGTTTAATCCTGAAGTTTGTCACTGCAGCTGCTGGAAGACTGACTTTCCAAACAGTGTTTCGATAGCACTGTTCTAGACAGTGTCTTAAAACAAGATTATTGTGGGCACCCAAGTTGTCAGTAAGTAGTAAATCAGTCTGTTGGTGTTTTGAATGTGTGACATTGGGCTCAGGTCCATCTCTCTTTCCAGAATACCTGATCAAGGGGAATAAAGCAATTCTATCTCATCTGAATTCTACGAGGACATTGGAAAACTCTGGGCCACTAAAAGGAAACGACATTTTTGTGATGGTAGCCTCATGTTGATGCAGTCACAGATTAACTCACCTCCTGAATATAGTAGGAAGTAAAAAATTGAGATAAAAATCTGCATTTCTAGGAAGATTCAAATGCTAGTGCATGAATATCAGCAGTGCTTGTGTCTACAAGGATTTTATAGAGTGCTTTTGAAACAATCTGTGCATCAGAAAATACCACATTTTTCAATGAGTGCAGGAAGTCTACAAAGCTTTTTGTGCAAAAAGCAAGGTTAAAACTCATTAGAGCTCACATCAGGCATTTGATGGGCTTTACAAGCTGTCTGACTGTCTTAAAGTGAAAAATAACTGGTAGGAATTGCCTTATATTTTTAAATGTCCTGGATTCTCCTTCTCTAGCAAGGAAGCAAAATTGCCCCATGCCAGACACTTATTCCCCAGATAATTCTTCTCCTATTGTTTTAAAATTATGAGTTTTGACAAGGGTTGTAAGGATTTCCATTAAACTCTGCTCGAGAGCTGCAATGTAGCACAGGGAAGAAAGTAAAAATAGTGAGGATCTGGGCCATATTTGCCTCCACTTTACAGAGCAAAAGAAGGAATCAGTGGCAGGAACATTCAGGCCTTTTCCATTTCAAGATCAGGATTTACACTGTGACCAGGGGGACCTGCATTTTTGAGTTGCCCTGGTCACTGGGACCAAGTTCCACAAGGAGAGATCCCTGTTCATGGCCTTCTTTGGAAACAAGAACAAATCAGGGACTCCTCCAGACTGCTCCTTTGATTATAGAGAAATCATAGGTTTGTTCCCAAATAAAGTGATTTGAAAATAATAAAATATTTTCTTGCAAAGCCTAAAGTATTCTGAGATTAAGTCTGTGATCTGTAATTCCCAATGTACACAGGCCCAGATTAAATTTTCATTTTTAATTTCAAGAGCTGTCAGCAAAACTACAATACAAAAAATATGTTTGATTACAACAAAGAAGAAAACAAAAAGAAAATTGGTAAAGAAAAGCCAAAACATTAATAAAACATTTCCGGTATCTCTTTGTAATTTCTACTACTTTCATGCGATTTTGCACATCATTGAAAATCCTAAAATCCTTGAATTTTAATTTGGAAGTTTGACTGAATTTTTTTTCTGTATTCAGCAGTGTCAGTACACTGTGTTTGTGTACTTTGTTAAATCCATGTAAAACTTTAAATTTGTTTCAAGGGAACTCTGGATGTGATCTAAATAATTGAGCAGGAGAATCTTGTTAAATATTTAGAAAAAGTATATTGGCATTTTTATATTTTACAGTACCGCCCTATTAAAATTTATGGTAAGGAAGATTCTATTAAGCTTCTGAGACACTAAGTACTAAATAATCCCTGAAGAGAAGAGAGGAGGGAATGTATTTCCTTGTTATTGACTGTTCCCAGAGTTTTCGAGCAAACACTACAATCCAATCTGCATTTTAAAAAGTTGACACTATGATTGAGTGCAATGAAAATCATTTTATCTATAAATTTACCAATCTACCAAGACCTCCTGCATCTGCAAATACAAAGTATCTGCACATACACAATGGCAACAGTTATTCCATCTCAGTGTCTCCATCTTGGACTCATCCACTGCAGCTTCAGGCAGCGCTTTACCTGAGTTCCTGTGCTGCATGGGTATGAGGGAAGAAAAATAAAGGATAACTGAAAACCCTTAGTCCCATGTCACAGAAGTAGTGGTAAAGAAAGAGGAAATATATGAAGACACTCATGGTGTGGAACAGGTCTCACATTTACACAACAGAGAGCAGCCATGGATGATTTAAATGGCTTTTGCACCACATCATTAATATTTTGAAACTTATAATGGAGAAGCCAAACAGGACTTCATCAGGAAGTCAAGCTGAGGTCTTCTGAGTTTGACTCTAAAAATATGGGGGGAAAATGAGCAGACTCCTTGATTGGCGGTGTTTGCACCAAGAAATCTCTCATGGTAGTGGCATGAACCTCTGCCCAGCCACTGCTGCCAAGCACATACACATAAATAAATCTGTACATGCACACACACACTGGGCAGAGTGAGGTATTCTCCTACAGGACTCTATGTCCTTTTTAATAGCTTGAAACATGCAACTGAGAATAGAAATTGAGTTGCTTTTACAAATTATTTATAATAAAAGAACGTGAGATTAGGAAAAGAGGAGCATATTGTACCACATTACAGGAAAGCAAATGTTGCACAAACCATGTTCCTGGTCAGAGGAAAAAAAAAAAAAGGCACTTCTGGCCTGTGCAGATTAACTGTGCCAGCACAGCACATACTCATCCTGAGTTTTCTGGATTGATTTTAGAGACAGAATCTGTCAAACATGTAATACAAAGCTACCCAAGGTGAGAGCAAGGTGTATGATCACTACCTTAGTGAACTCTGCCATCAAAAGCAGTCCAAGCCTTGGAATTCTGAAATTATTTTTTAAATGGCTTTCTTGACAATTTTCTCTTTGACTAGCAATAGCACTGATGCATTTTCTTAGTTACTTCTCTGACTTGTTTGCCAAAAAAAGCTGCAGCAGAGATGCTGCTTCAGGATGACAAGAATCTCGAGATGACTGGGAAATGTTTTGCAACACTGACAAGTGATACCAAATAAAAGGTTGTGTCAAACAGTATTAAACAGGTTTGAGAGGGTCACTCCTTGACTTTAGGTTTTTGACATTGTCTCAAATTGCTCAGTTCTTTCATCGTTTGCACTCTGCTGTCATTAGAACACCATGAAAAGTGTCTGTCTTTGTAACTACAGCTATTTTATTTCATTATTTTGTATTCTGCAGCTATTCCACACAAGCTGCTGGGACCAAAATTCCTATATAGCATCCAGCTAAATTCCAGACGTCACAAGGCTATTTATAATTTCATATAACAGTCAATTCAACGACAAAGTGAGAAGGGATGACTCAGATTCACTGACTTTTACTGACCAGAATGTACATTCTGTATCTGTATTTGGTGAATCTTGACTTCTAGATCCCCCTTGAACATGCCTGAAGTTTGCTAAATTAAATGCAAAATTAGGAAACAAAATCTAGTCCCAAATTTTTAAGAATTTATAACACAGTAACTGTCGTCATTATCCATAAATTACACTACAGCCTTTATGTTCTCAAATCAGAGCTTGTGCAAGCACTTTCAACACAACAGTGATACTAATTTCACATCTGTGTTGCTTAGGATTCTGTCTGATGCACTCAGAATGCTCTTCCTAGAACCATGCAAGGGAGGAAAATAACTTAATATCAAGTATAACATGGCATGTGCAAATCAGGAGGAAAAGAAATCTTACTACATGACCAGAAAAACTTGGAGTTTTTCTTCATTACTTCAAGGTATCAGTTATCTGAAAAGTTATGGACTACATTCATACCAATGCAATCATAGATATGTTTAACTTAAACATTAAAACTTCCACCAGAGTGATTAAAAATGTTTTTATAGGAGCTTTGGGAGAAAAATCATTAAAATCAGGTAGTGTCCTATTTTGTTACAAAGTAAGGAAAAGTCCTCTGTAGCCACATCTTTGCTTCTGTGTCTTCATGCCCACAGCCCAGGTTTACGGTTGGGCTTGTTCTCTAAACCATGGTGGAACTGAGGCCTTGGGGCAGCCTGCTGCTGACACAGAGTTTGGGCAGACGCTGCTCTGAGCTAAAACCACGCTGTGTTCCTGGGACAGCACAGGCTGTGAGCAATCCAGGCTGTGAGCACCCCACCCCAGGCTGGGGCCTCCTGCTCACCTCTGCTCATGACTGACAGATTCTCATAGGAAAATGCGATTAAATCTGAATAGAACCGTATTAGTTACTTCTACATAAAACATGCAGGCTTTATACACCCTCAGCTAAATGTGGCAAGTTAATAATGGCCATAAGAAACAGCATTTATTGTGTGCAACTTGCCTCCAAAGCTCTGAGCACAGAGATTTTCTCTTCCATACTGTTTAAATATAGATGAGTGGTTTTTCAAAAATGGTAGAATTATTCAGTTCTTTGTTATTGATAAAATACTCACAAAGGTCGCAGATGCAGCACTTTATAGATGATAAATATTCCCAACAGGAAAATCCACAGAAAAAAGCTACTTTGACCTTTTATCCATCGCAAAATGACTTCCCAGGCAGTAACAGCCCCATTTTGTTTGGTTGGTTTTTCGTTTGTTCTCCCATGAAGTTCAAAGATGTATTTTATTAGTCATTCCAGGGGAAAAAAAAATAAAACAACTCAGCAACATTGCTAGTAAAATTCTGGAGGATATTACCGATAATTCCTGCTGCAGAAAAGAAAGCAAAGCACTGTGCATGGAGAGAATCGGTGAAATCACTATTTCCTTCACAAAATTATTGCTTCATTATTTGTACCTCTGATGTTCCTATATCTTTTGCTATGTATTCAAGCCATACCTACCCAAAATATTTCTCTATATTTACATTAATACATTTCTCACATCATATGCCTGCACCCCAACAATACATGCGCAGCTATGTATTATTTGCACAGAAACAGAAGAAATGTAATATTAAAATCTTGTTATTTATAAGCCAAACTGAGAACATGTAAGAGTTTTAAATTGTATTTTCACTGGTTTGAATGTGACAGTGGGAGAAGGCATTGCACACAAGTGCTGACAGTGCTGGTTTGTTCTACCACACCATCAGGAGTGCTACATGCACAGTATATTTTACAATAAAAACTTGGAGGTACTCAGGAGCACCTTAAAATGTTAATGATGCCATCTTTTGTACATGACACATAAGTTTAAATCCAACCCCCATGCTCTACGACAAGGAAAATATTGTTAGCACTAGTCAAGAAACCCACAAAATTAGGTAAAATAGTTTTCCCTTAAGAAGCAAGCCTGCACCACTACGATCCAGCACTTGAGGGTACTCCAAGTATGAAAGCTGCAAATATGTCATCACAAAATACCACATCCAAATCCCGGGAGGGGTTATTGCTCTACAAGAACAGAAGCCCAGAGCAGATGATTTCACTCTGACCTGCAGCGGCCACGAGCACAGCTCACAGCACACACTCCTGGGAGTTGGTTTGGAAGGAACAGCTCTCAGTCAGCTCTCAGGCTCACGGTCCATTTCCACTGACAGAACAATCTTCTGTCCAGTGCTTGCTAATGACTATCAGGAGTCAAGAGGCGGGCTTAGGTTTGCCATGAAAGGGTAATCCTGGCACCTTGGCTGAGTGTTAGGCAAAGCCCAAAGTTTTCCTCACACACCTGGAAAGCCAAGTGTGGGTACAATCCAGTTTCCAGCACTTTCTGGCACGGAATGACAGCTCAGCTCCAGTTTCTCCCTCTGCTTCCTGCACAGCATGGGCTGGGGATGGATGGTGTTCTTCATACCAGTTTAGGCCCCATCACAACTTACAAACACCAAGCTGAACACAAGGCAGCAATTTCCTCAGAGGCATTAGAGCCTGAGACTGGCTTTGGATGCAGCGCTTTCTGCTTACTACATTACAATGGAAACATCTTTTAATATATATCCTTTGGGTCCTATATTCCTGTAATAGTTTTATCTCTTCAACAGAATTAAGTGCTCAGCCTTACCAAGCAATCACATACAAATTAAGAAGACCTAATAATCATTATTTTTGACTGACTGGCAAGGGTGATTCATTATTAGTTACAGCTTACATAGGTCTTCACCAGAAATACTGGTTCCACACAGTCTGTTGTGGTATAAATAACATTTTTTAATGAACTCGGGATCTCATAGCAAATCTTTTACTTACGTATGCCAATCAAATCATCTGCTTGTCTTTGCTGACTGGAAGTGGCCTATGCACTTGTGCAAAGGCTACATATAGGAGTGAGAAAATACAGATCTAGGCTTCCTTCTTCATGTTTTGTTTACACAGACTTGTAATTATTTGATGTTAAATGCATTGTTAACACATTTCTTTATAGTTGTTCCATTTATAATTTATTTGTATAG
This sequence comes from Bombycilla garrulus, assembly GCA_013400315.1. NCBI lineage: Eukaryota > Metazoa > Chordata > Aves > Passeriformes > Bombycillidae > Bombycilla > Bombycilla garrulus. The sequence goes on from VXBU01014119.1 coordinate 909,794, forward strand.
AGGATGTTATAACATCCTCTTATTATAAGAAGAGCTTCCCCAAAAAATAGGGAAGAGACTGAAAAAAAATTGAACCTTAGAGAAATCTAAGCCTCCAGACCCACTGGACTGAGGAATAGAAATAAGCAAACCAGCTGGCTGTGGCAGAAAAGTACCTTTAATCTGTAATCTGATCTCACCTCAAATAAAATGATTTTTCAGTGAGACTGTGGGGCAATGTCTATTGACATAACCCTGTAAAACTGCTGAGAGTCCATCAGAGGCCTTACATAGCAGTATATGGATATGATGTATTTGTAAATGAGCACAGGGCTTACACACAGCTTGGGAAGGAGCTGATGGATAGTTCCCCAGTCCCAAAACACCTTGCCAGTGTGCAGAGCCGAGCTGGGTAGTGCCTGGCTTGCAGAGCCAGTCTGCCATCCACCTGTGCCATGCCCTGTGCCAAGGTGGGGGTACAGGAGCTCTGGGCAGGTTTGTGCCAGGCTCTTGCACATCACTGTAAACTTGACGTGCTCAGCTCTCTTGCTGAACTAACACCTCTGGCCTCTTGAGGTTATCCAAGGCTGGGAATCCCTCATTTTCAAAACCTCTTACTTGCAAAATCTTCTAGAGAGAAAATGGTCAAGCAACAAGCAACAGGTTTGGATCCTGGAAATCCAAACCTATTGTGGAGCAGTTTACTTGGGATACATGTGAGAACATCCAGCTTTACTTACGGTCTGAGAGGAAGGTACTGACACACCAATTTTTTACCTCTTCACATCATGTGTATTCCTTATGATGGAAGAGAACAAATTTTCATAGAGGCTCAAAACCTTGGCAAAACTCAGCCCGGAGCTACTGTTCCTGTTGTCGGACATAGAACGTGGGGAGGATCATGGCAGCAGCAGGGACTGAGCATTGGGGTCTGCAGGCACACCACTACCTCAGAAGGAGCAGGAGCAGGAAAATTTGAGAAGAGATCTCCTCCAAGACAGTAGAGGATAATGCTGATACTGGTTTTTTTTAGTTCTTGTCAGATCTGTTGAGCAGTAAGTCAGTATTTAACGTTTCCCTCACTTTCAGAGTCCCTGTAGCAGCCAGTGCCCAGACTGCTCCCTCAGGCCAGGCAGAACGGCAGAGTAAGGCTGTGTGGGACAGCCAAATTCACATCAATCCATACTGGTTGATTGTTTCAATAATAGATTATAGCCACAAATAAAGCATGGCAAATTGTCAAAAAAACTTGGAGTTTGTACAGCTGCAGTTTTACCTGATTCACCTCTCTGCATATCAGATTTTTGAATCAAGCCTCATAATGTTTGACAACGGTGTCTCCATGGCCCTCTGAGCACTTGCCTGCACCCAGCACTGAAATAATGAAAAGCAAAACTACCACTTTTTACAAAGAATTGAGATTAGTAAACCTGCAGCAAGATTTTTGTGAGCTGAAGGCACTTGAACTGGAAAGATAACAAGGGAGGAGAATGTGCTTGTGCTACTCTGCACATTATTTGGAGGCTCATTGTTAGCATTACCTGCAGAAGACGATCTAATGCCAAGAGCAAGATCTGAATGCAAATACTCTTTGTCCTCCCACCACCACCAAGGAGCCAAACATTTGGCGCCCTTGGGCAGGGAAGCAGTCCTTGCAGGTACAATCATAAGTTATAATTGGAAGCTATGGTACAGTAGTCTTAGATGAGGGATCAGTGCTTTCAGAAACAGGCGAGGAGAGGAGATACATCTGTCTCTGCACTTTATTGAAGTATGATTCAAAGTGCAATGTTGGTGGTTTAACATAAATGCAACACATTTTTATAATCCTTATCAAACGTTCACTCACTAGATCAGCATAAAGCACAGCTTATTAAAATGGATAAGAGGGGATTATGTGATTCCCATTGTGAAGGGAAAAAAAGTATTTAAAATACATAGATTCTTTAATCTGTTGCTCAGAAGGCACCATGCACGTTGCTGATGGAACAATGTGTGTGCATCCAACTTTTAATCACACGGGTCCTGACAAAGAAAATAGTGAAATGATTCTTTCCAGCACACAGGATAAGCTGTTAACAATATAATCCTGATTGCATGTCAAACTTTGATGATTTTGGTTTGGTTATTGAATAAGTATTTAATTATACTTTACAGGTTATAAAAAAAGGGATGAAATTTCAGTCTAAACCCTCATTCTAAAGTTTTTTTATATCTATTTTGGGCAGAAATAGTGTTTTCTAACAAAATTTTACATGATTTCTGAGATTTAGAGAGCAAATCAAACAAAATTTGAACACTCAAAAGTAAAGAACATATTTTTCAGCAAAACCATATCCCAAATAAAGACATCTCTGATAAAAGAAATGGAATATTCACCAAGACCTAGACTAAGCTTAAAAAAAAAAAAATCAGATTACAGTTGATAGTTTTGGCTTCATTCAATGAGAGAGAGTTTTATAACTTAAAATTTGTCAAAGTTAGATTTCTTCAGCTGTGCGAATTTTTAAAGAATATTTGTAAAAAACTAAAAGAAAGGGAAAGAGACATGTCTCTTCTTGGAAAATGCTGAGGAACCTGTGTCACCAGACTTCTCAACATACTAAGCAGAGATGATGTCTTGAGACAGTCACACAGGATTTGAGACAGTACCTATAGATAAAAAATGCACTTTAAGGAGCTCAGAAGTTTAATAGATTCCCACATAAGGCTTAGTCCAGGCTTTGTTTTCAATAAAAGTTCTTCTTTATTTTGTCATGGGTTGACTCAGGTGTGAGCTGACAGACACTTAAGAAATACCCAAAATGAGGAGGTACCAAAAAAACCTCAAAGTTTCTTTATTTCCACAAAAGAAGTCACAGATTAAAAAAAAATCCTTAAGATTTGTAGTTTAGTTGACTGTGACATCCTCATTATGTATCAATGACAAGCATATTTCCCAAATCTCATCTACTAAGAGCAGTTACTGTACTGCCGTGGTGAGTTAGTGCTCTGTATGAATTCACTGACCTGTAGTTAAAATGTTTAGCAATCAAGTATATAACTGAAGCTTCTTTACAATGTACAGTTAAATTCAGAGAAGGAAAGGTTGTAGGACATTACAACTCTCATGTTTTTTTCAGGTCAGTGACAAGTTCTGGTCTAACTTAGAAGCAACCTTGCACAGAAGTCATTATTTTCCAAATCATACCTGGGGAAAGTGGTTTTGCTAAAATTACAAGTGAGAGCAGAAAGAAGCTGAGGACATCATACTAAAGAAAATACAGGAATATGAGAATATTCCTGCATAAAGGGAATTTTACTACTTGTACATATTTGTGCTTTCATGTTGGTTCTGAAAATAAGCTGATGCCTTTAGCAGCTATACTTGCACTTACTCTTTGATCACTCAGAATTTGTCTTGTGGCTGGGAGCAAATTAGAAAAGAGTGCTTTCAATTTACATCATTCAGACAGGAATTAAAATAAATACTGTAATAAGGAATCCTAATAAAATTATACCTTCCTTAAAATGAGGTCATAGCAACATGTTATCATCAGATGGATTCAATTTCATATTAAACCTAGAAAAACAGAAGAGCTCAGCACAAGAAATTAATCCTTTTCAAGAGCCATTGGTGTTGATAGGAGTGTATTTGCTGTTGGCAGAACCCTCTCTGTAGTGCTCTGCTCGAGCCCAAGGGCAGAACAAACGTGAGCAAGTATTAGTGAAACCAACTGCTCCATGTGCCACTGCAAGTTCTTGCAAACACATAAGGAAACTGGGTCAACAGCTAGAACATTCCATCAGAAATATTAACACAGCGAGTGAAGGGACGGGCAGTTTTTGACCAGAGGGATGCACAGTGGTCCTGAGGTACTTCTGATGCTTCAGCATTGTAGGAATGAGGTAACATATGTCCAAATAGAAATTCAAATGTTACTCGTGGTCTTTTTAAGCACACTGCAACATGAACTTTAATTGCTGTTTCTTTAGCATCAAAGGTAACTTAGTACATTTTAGCTCTTACATCAAATAAAAGGAAAATACACTGCCATAGTTCAAATCACCACAGGCTGGAGAACCAAGTAGAACAAATACTTTTCATGGTCTCTACAGTAACTCAGCACCCATGCCTTTGGAAACTACAGCCTTTATTTTGCACGCTGCTCAACAGCAGTCAGTAGTTTAATTTTTGCCCTGTTTCTTCCATGAAGAGAGCCAATATGAGTAATGCTGAGCTAGCCAAGCCTGGCATCACTTACATCAATTCTGCCTTTTTGTTAGTCTTTGAAGAGTTCATTCTTCAGGTGAAACAGCAAACAGTATTTTTACTTACATTAATAAAATAAATTATCATAGGGCTATTTTATTCCTAAATATTGATTTTAGAAAGAGAATGCATGAGTTCCTTGATAAACAGACTAGAACATCAATCATGTAATTTACTCTGACATTGAGTGAGATACGATGTCAAAAACGGGAGTTTCTGAAGGTGGCAACTTGTTGATTAAGGCCAAAAATACACTACAGTCTGTGCTCACAGCAGTGAACTCCCTACCTCAAATCTCTGCTGTTTTCATTGTGAGCCAAACGTGATGGTCAGTGACCAAAGCAGTGTACGAGGTCGTGAGCTGGATTATGTTAGTGAGCCAATGTTATTATTTAATGCTAACAAAAGCCATGGTGGGACCTATAAGTCCTTGCTACTTTAAGTGGAAAACATATCATGGTAAATCTAAAAAAACAGTAAATGCTTCAAAACATGCTTTAATAATGATTTTGAGCAAAAATTAATATCTGAAATAGAAAGCAACACAAACCTAAGCTGGCAACAATTTGTATTCATTTGAGGAAAAAGAACACACTTCTTAGACCAGGTCCTTTGTACCCTTGCCATAATTTTGGGTTTGTATGTTTATTCATTTCAAGAGGTGGCATTAGCCACATAATTGTTGTTCTAATTCATTCCTTGTGTTGCTATGGATTAAACAGTAACTTATCTGTAGTAATTATGCAATAGGCTGTAACTAACTGAAATATGAATACTGCCAGTTTGTCCCACTGTGTTTCAGATCTGCTACATAATTGCTAATGTTCACAACAGTGCAGTAATTGAATTACAGAACATTAGCCACATGATTATTATGATCGTAAACTGCTATCAAAAAGAAGACTGAAATAAGACTGAACTCTGAAGTTATGAAGTTCCTACCAGCTGTATCTGTCCCACTCTTACACTGCGACTTGTGTAATCACTATGACAGCCATTACTTTTTCACCTGTCAAATTTCAGCACATACGACCAGCCTTATCTTCTGAAATAGTTTCATGGTTCCAAGCTTTAAGTTTGATTTTGATTTCACCCACATAAATCTTCCATGTTGCTATATTGGCCAAGTTTCCAATCCTGAAAAATCTTAATATATTTATGCCAATGAGCCTACTTTTGAGAAACAGTGAGCAGATTTCTATCTGCTCCACGTTATCAAACTAGGGTCCTGGTGGGATTTACTTAACCTAATGTCAGCATTAGGTTGGATACCCAGTCTAAAGCAGACATACACAGTTTCAACATACACAGAGAAAAAAAAAAAAAAAAGAAAAATGCCATTTTCTTCACAAAGAAACATGTTTAAGAAACTGCAAGTGGATGTTCTTGAGAAATATTTCTGTTGAGGAGCTTTGATTAAAGCCCCATTTTTCTGGCCAAGATGTTCTTGAGAAATATTTCTGTTGAGGAGCTTTGATTAAAGCCCCATTTTTCTGGCCAGTTAGGGTATGCAAAAGTCTCAGCATAATTTTGGTCCCATGGTATTGGTGAACAAAGATCATTATCTTCTACAGTTTCTTACATGTACTGCAATTAAAATACAAAGTCACCAACCCAAAGAGACTACCCATTTTGACTCTGAAAGCATCATAGTCCCACCTAAATGCTCATTTTATGTCACTGTTTAATTGGGGAAGACACTATCCCTGAGTTTTACATCTTAAATGTGATATTATCCTCATTAGTTATTTGTTACATTTGTTTTTTTAAAAGATGAAGTAAATACCTTGCATCAGAAGAACATGACTGAGAATATAATTGAAATAATTACTTTTAAAAAGACTTCTACTGTTATTTCTCAAGATTACTTAAACTATCAGAAAGACAGGTAATGTTGACATGCATGAGGAAAGAGAAATCAGTATGGAAACAGCAAACGTGAACCCTTCACCTACTGGGACTTCCTACATCTGGCACCTCTGGGTTGTTCTTCCACCACTACACAGCTTTCGTGAGTTCTTTTAATGTGTGAAACTGCAGATTATTTGTGGTGAATAAAGCCCTAACGGATTACTCATTGTTAATTAAATAACCTGATTCTGTCCACTGAATCTAATGCATTATAGTATTTAATGTTTGTTTGGTAAACTGCTTTGCTAAATGCTCCTTTGACTTTTATTGGTAATAAACATTAAGCATTTATGGCCTGTGAAAGCAGTTTCACATCTAGCTTATGCTGTTACTATTTACAGTTTGTTAATGAAATACCATTAACTTGCTCCAAACTGCAACTTGTTTTTGTTCTACTGCTTAACTTTTATTATATAGCATATAGAATAAGTCAACGGAAATCACATGAGCTATAAGAAACTATGGTACTTTTTACAAAAAAATAACTTTACATTGTCAAAACCAAACACGTTCTTAAATGTATAAAGCTCCAACTACTAATTTTTTTCCTTTTTTCCTGCTTTTGCTATGTGTGCACATGCATTTATTTGTGTGTATCATTCCCAGTCTCTGTTCCCTGCAAAGGGAGGACATCAGTTCCATGAGTTCCCAGAAAAAGTGCATGTGAGACATCTGTGGAAAGCCTGGATCAGTCCAAAATTAAACCTCTACTGTGCATGACAGTGGCTTCACACAACTGCAGCTATCTGATCTTAGTAGGTAAAATGGACCTACTTAAAAATAAAAACCCTTTTTCCCCCCTCCACAAAAATAGACACATGCTCCTCTTTCTGTGTACTAACACAACACAGCTCCTGAGAGCTCTTGAAATATAAGACCAACAGCCTGTGTGTACAAGTGATTTGTGTTGCTACACTGAACAAGCAATGCATTTTATCTGCCAGGGGTATAAAATACAGGGTTCTGCCAATTTAACAGTCTCCTGTCTGTCGTGTGCAGTGACAAACAACTTAAGTGAGCCCAACTCTCTATAAGGAGGAGACATGCTATATTTATGAGAAGACACACAAACACTGTGCTTTTCGGGATAGTTCTTTTGCTTTTGCATTTGTTTTCAAATTATTTTCTTTGTCTGTTAGATGTGCCCCACAGACAGACTTATTGAATATGTTGTGTAATCTCCCCATATGTTTTTCTACTTGGTCTGCGTCCACAGAGGGGAACATACTGCCCAACACTTATGCTCTCCTTGTGACACAGACTTGAAAAGTTTAAAAAATAGTTTGGTCTTTCTGATCTATTTAATTCCTATAAAGAAACCATTACTGTGACAGTGCAGTTTTCTCTTAATGGAAGTTGTTGAGTGATTCATTATTCTCCTAAGGAAACATCTAATTTTGTTCAACAAAAATTCATGAAATAAATGAGATGGCAAGAATTCCAGCTGTTGTGTGCTTAAGAACAACAACACATCTATCAAGCAACAAACACTACACAGTTTCAAAAGAGGTGACATTTCAGGTAGGCTGAGGGGAGACATTCTTGCTGTCTACAGTTACCTGAAAGGAGGCTGTACCCAGGTAGGGGTCAGCTGCTTCTCCCAGTTAGCAAGCAACAGCACAAGAGGCAGTGGCCTCACATTGCAGCAGGGAGGTTTTGAGTGGATATTAGGACATGTTTCTTCACCAAAAGAGTTGTCAAGCCATGGAACAGTCACCACATCTCTGGAGGGATTTAGAGATGTGTAGATGTGGCACTTGGAGAGGTTCAGTGGTGGACTTGGCAGCACTGGGTTAACAGTTTGTTATCTTACAGGGCTTTTCCAGCCAAAAGGATCCTGTGATTCCATGAGGGCACTACTCAGACAAAGAGGTGCCTGTGGGGTGCCAGGCAGAGCTCAGGAGGTTCCAGTTTCAGACCAGCACAGCTGCTGATGCCACCAGAGACCGAGTGCCAGGGTCAGTGCTCAGCCAGGCCACCACACGCTCAAGGAGGCACAGACCAGGACTTCAGAGCAAGGGTTGATCTTAGGCCACCTTTTGGGTGGCTTCACTGGCATTTTCAGGTCTCCAAATTTGCATCATTGCCTTTGGGTACTGCTCAAGGGCGAGCAGTACAATCTTCCCCTTGGCTGATTTACTGAGCTGTGATTTTTTTGCTTGAAGTTCTTTTTATTTAATATTGATTATTGTAGAGTGCTGTAAGGTAACAGCATGAAAGTGTTATTAACTTACTGGTAGGGTACATTTTATCTTTGAAAAAAAAAAAGAAATGTTTGTGTATGAAGTTTTTAATCTTCATGAATAGCTCCATGATGAATAAGTGTTAAGTCTAACATTGAGAAATTCTGATTTTTAGACTCAAGTCATACAATCATAGAGGAAAAAAAAAAAACCAATCTCACACTCTTCTATCCACCTACCTCCCCAAAATCCAGGCAGGAGTAAGCTAAGAGGGGTCTAAAAGAAGCTAATCTATTCTTAACCTTGCTTCCTAAGTGACAGCAAAATTAAATTGAAGCAATCATGAATCATAGGAGGATCAGAGCTGAGTAACTAATTGGCCTATTTTCTGTACTGTCAGAATCCTCTCGAGCAATTTTCCTCAATTATAACTGCAAATCAGCATGTTATTTCCTCCTCACAAACTACCCATTGCTGAGGGACTAAGTAGGTGTCCCAGGATATTTCCTGATCTATTGCTGGAGACCAATTCCCACTGTTAAATAATTACAGAAAGCTAAGAGCCCTGTGTTGAAGGGCAAAGAGAAAAAAAACCTTTTACCCATAAAAAGAGAATAAGCCTTATTTTTAATAGCAGGCTTTCCCAGTAATTGGGCATCTTCTTTGATCAAAGCTAGGGACAGCCTCAATGGAAGATTCTCAACACTTGCTCTTCAGATATTGATTTCCCTTCAGTATGAAGGCTATAATACTAAAAATCTGCCAAATGTAGGGTCCATTGGAAAAAAAGGACAGCAGTTATTTGCTGCTGTTGTTCAGGGAGATCAAAGATATGATGAAACTTGCATTCAGTGACACCAACCAAGGGAAGTTGGTGGCTTCTCTGGCTACCTCCTCATCACACATGTTGTACATTCCACCTGTTTGTATTCCTCAAGATGCATTATTATGTCTATTATTTAGCCAACATCAGTTTGCCTTTGTAATAGCAAATATGCAATGAAAACACAAAACCTCATCTATTATAAAGTATAAATAACAGCTCCAAAAATCCCTTTGGAAAAATGGAAGGTGATAAAACTACTGAACCTTCTAAAACACACTAGCCAAATTTCCTCATTTCAACCAGACTACAAAAATATGTAGATTAACAAAACTGATCTGGAATAAAATGGAGGGGAAGAAAAGGTTAAAAAAAACCAACATTCTTATTCATTTCAGAGCAGGGGTACTTCACTGGATGACAAAGCATTTGGGTCTCCCAGGTGACAGGTCCAGCAGATTCACCCTGACCTGGCAGGACAGGAAGGAAAACCTACACATAACGGCCTTAGGGCTTTTGTTTGCTTGTTTTTTAAAATCTTTCCCACTACTAGCAGCTTGCCTGCCCAGGGGCTGAGTTGCATTTACTTTCAGAGCAATTCCTTCTGGCTCATTAGTAATGACAGGCTCATTTTCCCCAGTGACACCAGTACTAGTGCCACAGAGGTCTTCACTCATCTTTCACATACACTTGACATGAGAGAAGAATTGTTATAAGGAGTATTCAGGCATCTTTCTTTGTTGCTTGAACTGAAAGATTTTGGATTCAGCATCAGTAGTACAGCTTCAAACTCCATCCTGCATCACATAAAATAATGGCTTAGTATTGGAAATACTTTCATCTTAGGGAGTCAAGAGCTTCAAAAAAAAACCAAACAAACACTAAAAACCTTAAATTGTGTGTGTGTATGTTTATGTGTGTGCATGTATGTCAAATTATCTTAACATTCTTTTCTATATCATGAAGAGTTTAATATTTCCAAACACTGCTTTCAGTGATGATAATTTGACATTTTACAATTATTTTGGTGCGGTCTTGTTTTTGGTTGGTTGGTGGGGATTTTTTGTTTGTTTTGGTTTTGTTTGTTTGGGTGGGGTTTTTTTGTTTGTTTTGTTTGTTTTTTTGGGGGGGTTGTTTTGGTTTGTTGATTTTTGGGCTTTCTTTTAAGTAGGCAGCTATCAATAAACTGAAAGGAAATAGATCACTGGAACATCACAGAGATATTAGAATATATTCAAGGTTTCTTAGTTCAATAGCTGCAGTCGTCCTGTCACACTTAGAGTAACTCAGCAGATGAAGCTCCATCATTGCTGTCTGGCAATAGCTGAATAACCATCAGCATCTCCAAGGAGGTCTCACACAGTTTGCTGAAAGTAGTGCTGCACTAGAACCTCTCCTAAAGACTGTGCTATTACCTCATGTCCTGTTTTAATTTGGTCTAGTGACATTCTGGGTGTTTCTGTAGTATTAGAATAGTGTAAAGTAGCAAAGAGACTACCCTCTTTAGATCAGCTGGAATTTTGCCCCAAAATTTTCAATTAATTTCTAAAAACCATAGAAATATCCACCAAGTTTCTCAGTGGTGTGTTGCAGCTCTCTAATACAGCACCTACAATGTCTGGAGGAGGAGTTTCATTGAAGGTGTTGAAGTGCTCATGGTTAAATAAATAACTTTAGATGGCCTTGATTCAGTAATTTCTTGAAAGTAAAAAATGTGCAACTTTCATAATCTGTGTTCAGGAAACGCTTTTTACCCTGTCTAGTTAAGAAACAGGAATGTTCATCTGAGGTCATCAGGGAAAACATTTGAAGACAAAGACAGAAATTATGTAATGAATACTTCAAATGTGTATAATCCTCCAATTTTTTTTATGTCCTTTCATTTTATTGTGTTTTGGCAATGAGCCACTGCAGTTCCAAAGCAGCTTTATTCAGCTGTGGACCCCAGGGCACAGCACCTCCTTTTCTCTTTGCCTGCAGGGAATTTCAGATATGCATTAAAAAAAGAAAGCAGGCATAACACTATTGACTTCAGTGATGTTTTGATGTTTTGTTGGTAGAACAGAGTATCATTTAGCTTAAAGCAAGTGAATGCGAAATCTAATCAAGAGAACCCCAAGGAGAGCCCAGGATTTACAGCTCTCTAACAAAGATGAGCTGACAGAAGGTTAAATGATGTCATTTCTAAAGTACTAAAGCATTGTCTGATGGGGAGAACTGCAGCACTGGAAAGAAGATGCCTTGAACTCATTCTCAGTGCTAGGAGATGTGATGGAGATTTCAGATCTAAAACTGTTCAGAATTGCTCCCAAGACAGTAAGAGCACGCGGAGCACAGTACCATGGCAGAACACCATATCTAGGCTCACACACTTTACCAAGTCCCCTTGCCAAGGCTGCTCAGTGGATGCACTGTTTGGTGGACTCTGGTAACCTCTTCAGAACCTGCTGGTCTGATTGATCTGTACTGTGTCTTCACACAAACAAAAAAAACAGAAAGCACCTTCAAGGAGGCCAGTACTTAAGGAGGATATGATTGCCATTCCATTTTGAAAAGTGCAACAGAAAGTAACATTAAAACTTCAGGCTGACAGAGAGGAGGCTTAAATTAGATAGTGGGAAGAATTCTTCCCTGTGAGGGTGGTGGGGCTCTGACACAAGTTGCCCAGAGAAGCTGTGGATGTCCCATTCCTGGAAGGGTTTAAGGCCAGAATGGATGGTCCCTTGAGCAGTCAGCCCTAGTAGAAAGGGCAGGGGCTCCAACTGACAGTCCTTAAGGTCCCTTCCACCCTAAGCCATTCTGTGATTCTGCAGTTTGCTGGAGGAGGCAGATGAACTGTAAATTCACAATTCAGTGCGTAGGATGATGCAAATCAGGACACGTGCTGCTGGGATGTCAATCTGTAGTGCAGAAGTCAGAAATCAAAGCTAGCTTTGAATGGTATTTAAGCTCTCTCAAACTGTGCTACTAAATCATGCATATTCATTTTGTTTATTTTTCTGTTCATTTATTAAATGTGCTTATCAATAAATTGCCACAACTATTTGTCATAAGCTCCAATATTGCTGTCCCACACATTAGCTCTTTGATGCCAACCAAAGTAGAACTGATTCCAGTTTGCTGCTCCAGGACAAGGATCTGGAGCCAGCCCTTGCAGCCCCTGCACTCCTGCCACACAGTGCACAACACGACAGTACAGATGGCAAGCACATGAAACTAGGTGATAATGGGCCTCCGACCTCTGTTCCTCACATCTTCCCACAATGGCTGGGTCTAAGTAAAGGCCAGCAATAGATTTTTTTTTTTTCCCCTACAATGTAGCCAGTTCAGGCTCTGGCCTTACATGTGAAAGCTTCCTGGCTTAATTCATACCCATGAAAACAGCTGTAGAAATTGAAATTGTTAAAGAAGTTTAATTTGAATTGTTAAAGAAACTCTGGAGAAGAATTCACATGAGGCAGCAATGCCTGGTAATTCTTCCTTCTCAGCACTCTGTGTCATATAATCCTATCTACCACCATGCCATCAGTGCTATGCTGAGCAAAGCAAACTAACAAACTGCAGCTCAAGCCTTTTATACTGCAAACCATTGCAGTCACACTGAACTTCATCACAAATGGACATACTGATTCATTAGAAGCTGTTACTGCACGGGAGGTTAAAAACACTTGTGTGGCTCACCTCCACTGGGGGTAAAAGCCTCCATCTCACCAGAACATAAATCATGATAAAGCCTTTTAAAAAGAAAACAAAACCAGATCTCCTCGAACAGTTTGAATCTGGTTTTCCCCCTGATTTTTTACCAGTGCGGTGTAATAGTCATTAGCAATGTGTCTTCTAATATTCCCTCCTCCATAAGGCACAGACCATGCATGTGCTGGCACAGGCCAACAGCACACTGGAAGAACATCATATGGCAAAGGAACTCCCACCTGGACATCAATAGCTACCCCCAAGCTCAGAGAATAGAGTGAGGGAACTGAGAAACTTGAATGACAAAGGCTCTTTTTTCTTGTTTTCCAGAAATAAAGCTACAAAGGTTAACTACAGGGTAGTTCAAGAAGTTTTCAGACAATTCTCTCAGGTACTTGGAGTGATTTTTGGGCTTGTCCAGTACAGTGTCCAGAGCTGGACTCAGTGATCCTTGTAGATTCCTTCCAGTTCAGGTTATTCTGTGATTTTTTTTTTCCCCATCTTAGTGTTTTGATAACAACCTACGCTGATTTTTTTACTATACTGTTCTCTTCAGTTTCTACTTTATTATGTGCATGTGAATGCAATGACTCACACACACCAGAAAATACTTCTGAGATCACCACCAGCTAAAATACAATATAATCTTTCAGGGCATATGGTACAAATAGAAAAAAAAAAAAAACACAAAAAACCTTACTTTGCTCTTTGATTTTCTTGTATTAGCAGCATCTACTGGATCTTACCTCAACTAGAATGTTTACATTTTATCTCCACTAAAGTGTATTACAACAGAACAAGTACTAGATGACACTTCCCTTCTTTCTTGCATGTAATTGCCATCAGCTTAAGTGCACAAAGAAAGCCAGAACACTGCCATACTTTTTTGAGAGAAGCTAGAACTTACACCAATTTATTGAATCCAAGAAATTAACCAGTGTTTTCCCAGCTTGAAACAAACAAAAGCTCCATGGCACTGAGTGTACCAGTAGCCTTTGAGCACGTTGAGCAGCCTTTTTGAGGCTTACATGACAACAGCGCTCCCCCAAAAAAGCCCTTGCCTTTGGCTCCTGCTTTGCTGCCTCAGAGGGACAGCCCCACTTGTGCTGCTCCATCTCAAAGAACTCCAAGCATTTCTCCCTGAAAATATCCTTTTATATACGGTGTCTTGTCAAGTATATACTACCTGTGTGCATAACAACAGCTGTAGACAGCAGTGATCCAATAAAATAAAAAATCTATAAATGGCATCACCTTGCATTAAACTCTTGACTCGAGGTAAACGTGGAGTAGACTTGACATTCACAGTTATTCAGGTCAGACATTTAACTCTGCGTGGTCCAGGTCCATCTCTCCCCAAGGAAAGGCTGTTCTCTCCTAATGAATGCATGTGCTCGCTTTACATTTTCCCAAAGCCAAGAGAGGTTCAGATTGAGTTTGGCTGGAATCCAAGCTCAAGCTGCACAGAAACACGAGGTGACTGTGAATACACTAATCAAAAATGTAGAGTAAAGAAAGGAACACAGTATTATCTCTTAAGAGGAGAGTTTAATTCTGGCTTCTACCCTGACTTTCTACCAGTGTTGTCTCATTGGTATTAGCGATGCTATTTCTAATCACCCCTAATATGACAGCAAAGATAATTAGATTAAGTATAGCCAAAGCCTTTGACTTCTTTTGTGCACCCAAATCATTGCACCAGAATGCCAAATACTAACAAAACCATGTAGTTCCTCAAATAATCCTTTTGAGTTTAGAAATAAATATGGGCAAGTGAATTCCAAAATTAAGATGCAAATTGCAAAATAGGCAAGCTGGATTAAAGAAAGTGGGACAAAAATGCAACCCCTCACAGCAAACAACAACAACAAAAAAAAAAGCCAGCATTTTTTTCCCTGTAAGGGTCACTAAAATAAGATTAGGGTTATGAAAGTTTAAAAATTAGGGCAGAGGTTTACAGATGACTTCTGAAAATGCAACAAGATGCCTAAGTGACCTGTGGTCAGTTTATTAAAAAAAAACAAAATAATTGGTTTTAACACCAGTACCTATATGTAAATCAATTCAATCTGAGCATACTTTGGATTAACTATAGGGGTTTTATTAGGTAGATCACATAACTGGAAAACCCAAAGTTATAAGTGAACAGAACTTCAATACTGCAAGACCTGAAGAGCTGATGGACTCATTAATTTGAAATGTTAACTTTTGCATCTCTCTGAGTTCAAGATGGTCTGTGCACATGTTTTGGAGATTTCTGAAGGACTGAAGCTCTGCTGCTATGGAATCTGTTGTAATGATACAACATATGCAGTTGTGTTTAAAACAGATTATTTGACATTAGGGGCACGTCAGAAGCAAAACCCAGACCTTTCAGGTGCCACCCGGTCAAAGGTCTGACAGAAACTTAAAGCTCTATTTGGATCCCACCACCTGTTAATCTCCCTGCAAGACTGCTTGGAGCCTCACTTCATCTTCCATCCTCCAATGTGTTTGATTTTATTAGATGTTCTCATTGATTCCACTTAATGATTTATATATTACCTATACTCTAAGTGAATTGGCATTTTTCTACTGAAGGTAAGAGAAATTACAGAGGGAGCCCACAACGGGTCACACAAAACAACCACAGCAATCTCCAAGGAGACATTAATTGCCAAGTTGTGGAAACAGAGTAACCAAAGAAAAATAATGCAACAGAACTGAAGGCAATTAGGGTGCTTCACATTATAGATTGAAACCCAAGGACCTCAGATTGATAAGAGCAGACTTGAAAACCAGTGAAGCTGTTGAGTTATTAAAATGACAGACTGGCAATTTGCGTGCAACTGGTTGTTGTAACAGTGAAGCCCTGCAGTTCTCAGGCTCTGGAATTCCAGCAAGGAGCAGAAGCAACACCTTGGATGGAAGGGGCTCAACGTACAGAAACCTCTGCCAGTTCTTCCTGCTAGTCTGAAGACCTGAGGCTATAATTTCCTCTGAAGCAAGACAGAATTAGCAAAGTTACTTATTTTCCCAGAAGAGCACCCAGTGCTCTAGGAGATATGGTAAAACAACCTTTCCACTTAAGAATAGATGCTTTGCTCCAGCACACAATCCAAAAGAAAGGAAAATTTAAAAAAATATTTATCTTGGTTAAGTTCAGCATGAGTAATCCAAAAGCAGAAAAAATTAAGTATTAATAGCAGATAATTTGTAATGCAATATAACCATTATTATACATGGCATTAGAGGTATTAGCATTCCATTAACAACTGAACAACGGGAACCACCATTTCAGTATTCCTGGCTAAACAGGCCTTCTTCAGACCCCATCTGAACAGTGCCTATACCTGAACTTGTTTCCAGAAGTCTCTCTGTTTCCTAAGCACCAAAATATAATTATTATTATTTCAAATAATTGAGCACTGTCTGGGCCGGCTCCGCCACCCCAGGGCGCCTCCCAAAAGCCAGCAGCAGTCAGGCGAGCAAAGCACAACTGATTTAAGGGGATGCAGGAAGCACAATGGGCTTCCATTACAATTTGTCATCCTTTTTATGCCTTTCCTACATGAGAACCTATTGAAAAAACCCACCACTGTATTCACAAATAAAGCCGCAAATATGAAAACAAATAAAAGGTGAAGCGCTGCACGCTGTTATTCCAGGGCGCCATACAAATGCGAGCCATAAAGAACAGGAGGAGGGAAGAGGGGCGGGAAGGAGCCTGCTCGAGTGCTCCTCTGTGTCGGGCTGTCCCCATTAGCATCAGCAGCTATTCCTCCCGGCTGTGACTCCAGGGGATCATTAAACTATCGCTGCTCCTGCGTTCCCCGCAGAGCAGCCCTGGCTCGGCCGCGCCGGCTCCTCCTGCCCGATCCCCTCGGGAGAGCTGCGGGATGCCGCGGCCCTGCCGTGCGACACGGAGAGCTCCAGTTCTTCCCCGAGTTACTAGCATCTCCTGCCTTCTTCTATTACAGTTTTCAAACATCAAAGCCGCCCTTATTCCAGCATTTACTCAGAAACCATTGAGGTTTCAGTGAAACTGGGAAGATTAATTAAGTGATAGCAAGTTTGAACAGGGTAGATGAATGATTAAAAGTTCTCAAGGTAAGAGTAGGTACTATCTTTTCAGCAAATGGTACCTACTTATATTGATGAATTTCTTGCTCAGTGGTCTATAATGTCACTTCAAGATGAGAAGCTGGAGTGCTGTAAAGAGAAATTCTCTAAAAACTACTCTGCTGACATTGTAACACCACTTAAGTACAAAGTCAGATAATGCAGTATCACTCAAATACTGCCAGACTGATAATATTTTTAAGCTATTGAAATGAAAGAAAGACTTCTGATTTATTTGCATTGCTGTAAAAATTATCAGAGCAGTTTAAAAAATAGAAGTGTAGCAGTTCAAATTATTATGTTCAAGTCATATTTTCTACTTTTTTTCATTTACAAGCTGAACTGCACTTCTAAAAAAACTGCATGACTGTTAGAAATGTGCCTCTGTCTAGTAAATTCTAAACATGTGGGTAGAAAGGGAGGGGAGTACAGACACTAGCAGCTCAAGCTTTTCCATCCCCAGCCCAGTTGCACATCAGGAGGATGATCTGAGCAGCAGCACAGCAGTGTCTCCACAAGAGTATTTATTTGCTCTGTGCTGAGCTCAGTGACCTGGTCCTGCAGAACACATGGCTGTGGCAAGGGCTGCCTGGCAGAGAGAGCCCATGGGACAAATGACAGCATTTCGTATTGGAGTAGTGGCCAGGCAAGCTCAACAGAGAGAACAGGCTCAGTCTCCCATTAGTAATGATTGCTGGTGCCATCCACTAATTGAAATGCCTTAATTTATTAAAAGTGATGTAAAATTTAAATATTTCCAGTTTATCTAATCTTTAGTCCAACAAAGGCTAACAAGGCCACACTGGAGCCACTTGTGTGTACTCACCAGAGTCATCTGAGGAAGAGCAAAAGTAAAGAACTGCTCTTAATTCCAGGCATTCCTGCTTTTTCTCTTTAGATCTCTCGCTCCACTATTTATCATAAGGCAATCACAGGTCAAACATCCCTAACTAAACACAAACAACCCTCTGCTGCGCAGTATAATGAGCCTCAGCTAGGAAGCAGTCATCGATGGAGCAATCAATAGCACACATGTCTGAAGAAAGCACAGAGGTTGTAATATCATTTGTATGCCTGACACTTACCAGAGATAACATTAATCCCTAGAAGAAATCTGTGATACCTCTCAGTATTACTTTTTACCCAGAAGTATCCAAAGAATTAATTATAAAGTTGATTTTGAATAGTGCTTTAAACTGGAAATTACTCTAGAGTTTAAATTAAGCAGTAGATTGAAACGACTAATGGTTATTAACCAATGATTAAATAAAAGAGCTGCAGCTACTGACTATAAAAAGGTTTGTGCTGCTTATCACTGTGTCCTGAGACAGGTGACTGACGCTGAGATGCTGAGTGTGTGCTAATTCCTGCAACATCCTTAGCAGTGGGGGGAGTGACATTCATAGCCTCTCAAAAGAACATCTCAGGTTATTTAAATTGGTAATTTTCATCTGTTTCCAGAGACAGGTCTCTATGAGACAAGTCAAGAACTCACTCAGACATCAGCCACTTTGCTGCTCACACAGCTCCAAGCAACCTCTTGTTTATTCCCATCATGCTGCGGAACAGGAAAAAGGGGAGAGAAGGCAAGCACAGAAAAGCTGTAGCAGCAGGAATGAAGTTCAGTCCACTCACTGAGGCATCTTGGACCAGACTTTACATTTGCCTTTCATGTGAAAGGCTCATGATTCACTTCCTGTCTGTTTGGAGATGTCATGGAGTAAAAAATCTGCCTGCATGAGCAAAGGACAACTACAGCAATGTCTCCACACCACACACTTCCCTGTGCACTGCAACCTCTAGCACAAAACTTGAGAAAAACTGCTTGAAATTCATGCCTCCCAGAATCCTATCTATTGAATGTTTCTTTCCTTGCAGGAAGCTGGAACAATAGGTGAATCAAAGGCAGCAGAAAAATCACCCTGTCGGGGGCAGAGAATAGGAGCTGAGAGGCAAGCACCAGAAATAGCCCAAAAATTGATATTATTTCTGTAAAAAGAAAAATTTGAAGGTTTTGCTGAGGGGAGAAAGAGAGGGGATGGGGAAAGAAATCCCAGACAAGAACACTTGGTTATTCTGAAACATCACTAAGGATTTTCAACTCTAAATATGTGCTCCATCAGCCAAGTTGAATTATATTACATGTTGGATGTCATGGTCAAAATAAACTACTGATATACTACAAAACTATAAATCACAATGTATTCAACAAAAAAAACAATTCAATTAACTTGATTTTTGTTTGTTTGTTTTAGCACATAACATCCATTCATCCAAAGAGCCCCACCATCCCATGATGCCCTCAGCAAAAGCATTCTCCAGTGATTCCAGAGGGAATTTGCTTAACACGGGGATGCTCAGGTCCCACAGACCTGCCTCCCACCCTTGAATCCTGTACAGCTGCAACCTGTTATCAGAATGGGGAGTGGGGGGAAAGAGCAGTTCCTGGCTGGTTTTTTCTGCTCAAATTCTACACAGAAACCTTATCAACAAGCTGTCTCTGTCACTCAGGTACAATCTGTGTGGTGATCTCTATTGTATTAAATGAAGGCTAATAGCATTAGAAGTGGCCGAGTCAAGAACTGGAGTGCTAGGAAATATCAGAGGTTGGCACTTTTAGCTTAGCCCAGCCCTCTTGGGACATATAACAATATACCATGATTTAAGTGTGCTTAGTTTATCATTTGCTGTTCCAGAAAGGCTATTTTCCCTAGTCAGACCATGAAATAATGTGGGATCAGCAAAATAACCCACCAAAATAACCAGTGTTATGTGGACTGAGGTGGTTTTGTTGTTTGTTTTTGATCCTTTTCAGAAAAACACCAAACAAACATTATGTGGACTGAGGGATTTTTTTCAGAAACATAATCCAGAGAGGTTTCTGAGAGATCACAAAGGGACATTTTTTGATAGAGGTGACATTTAGCTGCTGGATTCCAGTCTCTTTCAAAGTACATGGGAAATCATTTCACAGAGATGTACTTATTTAACACAGACCAAGTTGTAGTATCTCCTAGATGCAGTCCTAGTGATGATCAGAATATTTTAATTAAATACTCCTAGAATGGGGACATGCAAGCTCAGCAAACACCCGGCCAAGAGGACGTCAAGCAGAATGATTTATATCCATCAAAGCTATCAGGGACTGGAAACAGGACTTTTGAGTGAGAAGTGTTAGACCCCTCAATTGTGGGCTCAGTACCTGTGTACTGCCTGTTTCCCTCTCTCCTCTAGCATCTGTAGCCACTTCCTTTGCACTCTGGAGAGGCTGAGGAGCGAGAGTTGATGTTCTCCTGGTTGTGCCATCCCCGTGTCACCGGACAGGGCTGTGTGTCCCTGCTTGGGGCCAGTCTGAGCCGGCAGCACCGCCAGCTCCGAGGCTCCCCGTGTGCCCTGCCCTGCCCACAGGGCCCGAGGGCTGCCCGCACCGACAGCAGGCACAGCACAGCGAGGCTGTTCTCATACACCACGTGCCACTCAATCAAGGCACTGATATTAAGAAGTGTAATTAGCAATTTATATCACATAGTGGCAATGATATTTTTAGTGCATTGAACATTAGTTGGAACTGCTGCACAGAGCTGTTTCACATGAGGAAAAATTACATCTAAATGAACAAATACCAAAAATGGAGATGGAAACTGGCACCAGATGAGCCCGATACTCATATCTGATAATGGTATTGCTGGGAGAAACTCGCAGTTAAGAGACAACATAAAACAGGAGAGCTGCACTTACAATTATAGGGTGACGAGGCTGTAACACCACAACATTTACACTACATATAAATCAGCTTCTCAGATGGCCCTTACTTGTAAAAGTGTCAGTCAGTGAAACCACTCTCTTCAAACTACCAGAATTTTTCAGAACCTTTTCCCTGTGCATTTGGATGCTCCTGTTGCCACCTGAAGAGCTTCTCAGTCAAACAGAAAGCAAAAAGCACTTGGAAAGTTTGCTGGTTTCCAAACGGAAAGCCTGCTGAAGCAAAACACGTTTGTGTTTTGCTGTGATCAATTGTTTCATTGTCCCTAAACAGAAAACTTTTGGAAAAACAATTACACACAACTGCAGGTCAAAGTATTTTTTACATGTACAAATAGGACAATACTTGTAAAGATGTGTATGTTTTGGGCTTAGCAGGAGTCTCCAAGCCATTTTCATATTTGGTTTAAGCCTTTTAGTACAAATACCCTTAAAGCAGACCCCTGAAGCAGACAGTATTTACCAAGTTTGATTGTACTATGTGGAGTTTATTCCTGAGTTTGAGATTAACCTCATTTTCATGACCAATTTTATCACAGTGCTCCGATAATTTAAATTATATTTTTACTCATTCAGTTCTCCAGTCTCCAGAGTATTTGATGTTAATAATGAATCCTATCCTGAGGATTGCTGGTGAAAACAAAAGACTCCATGAGAGAGCCCTGAGCAGTGACGACATCTCCTGTGGCTCGGAGAGCTGAATTAATTTGTCCACGTTGACAAAGGGAGTTCATTAGACAAGCTCCACTGAATCATGATGGGGAAATCTAAGAGGTTGCTGCCCTTGTCTGTTCGACTGACTCCACCCTGTAATTGATGGCAACATGAGTTAATACACCCGTATGAGCCATTGCCTCCTGCCAAGCTGCAGGATTAGGTGAGGAGCAGAGGATGTGGCTCCCCGTTCACCCTCAGGTTAACGGGCAGGGCTCAGCTGCCACAATGGTTTGCACTGCCAGGAGCTGTCCTCTTCCTGCTCCTAACAGCCTGGTCAGCTCACCCCAGCTCTTGAACAGTCTTACTTTTGCCATATTAATAGAAAACTCAGAACAGAATGTTTTCCATTATTCTAGATAGTCATTTGTTGCATTATTATATACATGAAGAATCTAGGATACAATGCTCAAAGCAACTAAAGAAATTAAGAACAAATCTCTGCACACTTTTAAATACCCTTTCTGAGTGTCCTCAGGGCAGTAAGAAGGGTAAAATGACAGGCTGCAGATAAGGTCCCAGCCTTGCACAGGGTACGTATGTATTCAAAAGGTAAAAAAGTTCCACAAACCCTATGCCAAAACAAAGCAGAAACTTAATATTCCCCATATTTAGTTTTATCTAATCACAAGATAAGCAAATGCAATAGTATACAAAGATTTACGAACAGAAGACACAAACCTGTCACAGTCTGGTAAAAAGACATTTTACTCAGGGTGAAAAGCAGCTTCCCATTATGATATCCCCATTAATACTCTTATTTATAATCACAAGGATATCTTAACCAACTTTCATATTAGTCTGAAATCAAAAGGCACTTCCCCATCCAATAAGAGATATTTAATGAGTGAAAGATGCAGTAGATACACATCTGCAAATAAGGTCCAGTTAGCTTAAAGGAACAGAGAGACTAACCCATCCCTCTGCAATGTTCTCAGATAAAAGAGCCATTGTGGCAGCTGCAGCTGTCCCTTCCCCAGCTTTTAAATTCCCATTTTATAGGGGGGACCAAAACTCATCACAACCCATTCACCAGATTAGGTCTGAGCAGGTTTGAAGCAACTCACACCACACAACTGACCAGTCCAGATCCTGCTCCTGCCCTTCTGAACTGTGCCCACAGCACCCAGAGCAGATGCCTGGCACCTCTTCAGTTCCCTACACCTGGGGAAGCTCCTTGCATTGATTATTCAACAGCACAAGAGAAACCACCTCCTCTGCTGAGACCTTGCTGTTTTAAAGCACAGCAATGGTTTGCTTGCTTTCCTGGGGCCAGCACCATCAGCCACTGCCTGACCGAGAAGAGATGCTGCAGTGCTGATCTAAAACTCTGAGCAGGGAAACATGGACATGGGGCAGCATCCTTCCATTTCATTCTGGATATCAATTTTTCCTCACTCATTCTTCATACCTGTGGTTGATGCTCCCCAAAGAGCTCACCTGTGAGATCCCCTGCACATGGCCAAGATATTGTCTCCTCAAGGTGTCATTGACAAAGTCCCCACCTTCAGCAGGACACCCACTTTGTATCAGCCAGCCCAGCTGCACTAAACAAACCCCCTGTAGAAGCTGCCTCCACCCCTCAGGTGGCTCATTTGTATTTATGCCTTGCACATGATCCTCATCTCATTACCTGCCTGCACCTGCACAAGCTCCCACCCTCTTTGGGACTGACCACCACAATTCCAGTTTGATAAAAACACATTTTGGGGAAACATGAGCCTAATTATTCCTATTGTTTCTTATTTTCTTTATGCATAAAAGAAAAAAAGCCTAAAATTGTGCTTTATCTGGGAAAACAAAATAAAACAAAACACAACACAACAAAAATTTTATAGGGGGAGAGAACGAGAAAGAAGGTCTTTAAGCCAGTGCCAATAAAGGGAACTCCAACAAAGCAGCTTAGTCTTCAGGATTTGGAGACTTTGGAAACTCATTAAAGGTGTAGCAATATGGAAAGCCCACCAAAATAAATAGAAATCTTTTAATTTAGCAGAGCAGTCTTGAATGAGGCCTCTGGAAATTAGGCTCACACACAGCTGAACAGACCATCGTGTGCACTGTCTCCCACCAAGTACTCTGAGTAATCTCTATTAATACTCCTTTCATAACAAGCTGACAGCAGAGGTGCTGACATTATTCGCTGAATATTTTTTGCTAAAATCAATCCCTAAAAGTGACCACAATAAGCAAGTTAGGCTTTTTTATAAAATTCATACTTAAAATAGCCATGAATCTTCTTAATGTGTCATTTGACATTTGTTATTACTTGGCTGTGGACTGGCTTTGAATATTTTATGAAATATTTATGGCAGAAGGGGATATGGGATTCATAGGAGCAAGACACATACAATATGTGGAACATTAGTGACAATTACCACAAGGGTAAAATTAGTATAATCAGCCATCACTTTCTTATGAAAAAATACAGACTTAATTGGTGGCAGGCGGATATTTCTTCCAGTTTAAGACTGCAATTTTTTAGGACTGATTTGCATAGTTTTCTTCACTTTTGCAGGATTAAATAAGATTCTGCTTAAATGTGAACTTTGGCTAATTAACTCAGGGTAAACAGAGAAATGTCCTGTTCTCTTTTAAGAAGGATTTTGCAAATTCCCTTATCGTCCCTAATAGTTTGTCAAAAGGAGAGAATAGTAATTATGTGCATCACATCCAGCTAATGTGCAAACAGATTGTGAGCGGGTGAAAGTGAAATTTATGAAAAAAGACATTTTTGTTGTTGTGTTTCTTGGAAAGTGGATTGAATTCAAAACATTTAATTAAAAATTATTGTAAAAGTCCCATGATTAGAAAACATTCTTCAGTGATAACGACAGATCCCATTTTAGGAAAAGAAACACTGAGTCAGTCACCACAGTGTCTCCAAAGCAAGGTGTATTTGGACTTCCCAAAGGACATTCTGCACTGGCAGTCAATGTGTAAAATCTCACTGTGTCCCAGCTGAGTACCAGAAAATACCCTGTGGGGTGGGGGCACATTGCCCAGGGCCAGCAGCTCCGGCTCCCTAAGCCAAACTCAGGCAGCTTCCACTGGAAGAAATGTTTAAGCAGTCGCTTGGTGAAAAGATCTCTCAGACTGCATGGAAATTCACCTGCTTTTATTTGTGCGGGGCTTGAGACAACGTGCACACTTTGAGGAGATTTTGCTTCTAGATTTATATCCACTGCTAGAACAGAGGCAGGGGAAATAAGTCAAAAGCTGCTGCTGTGTGTGTTGCTGCACCATCCACTCGAGTCATATATTCAATGTAAAGCTGGAGTTTGCCTTGCACAGCAAATCTGTAGTTACCTCTCACGCAACGAGACTTTCAAGGGCTAGCTGGGGCTGAAGGGCCACTGAACACCTCCCTTTCAGCAAAGTTTGGATTGGACTCCCTCAAATTACTCACATTTCAGCTTGTGCCTCTTTCAACTGGGCTTAAGAAAGCAACACAGTCAGAAGAAAACTAGTCTATAATTACCTTACCTAATTCATGTATCAGCTAATTAATAAATGAAAATACAAGGCATGCTGTTAGTTTGACCTAGGACTAGTACTCCCATGGAGGTTTACACTGTTACTTCCCTTGCTATACACTTTTCCCTGCAGGTAGATTAGCATCTTTAGGGTCATATTTATTTATGTGTGTGTATTTATTTATATGTATCAAATATTTATTCAATTTTTAAACAATAAGAGTCAAAGCCATTTAATGCTAATTTTCCCCTGCCCACTCAAACAGTGTTTCTCATGTAAATACTTCTACCACTGTGATTGTGTTTTCTTGAAATCTCTAGGGGTTAGGTGCTTTAACACCTCCTGGGAGTATGGCATAAAAAGGGCAATGTATTCTGCATAACAACACCCCATCTTAATGTATTTTGTTGTTTTTATCTAGGAGCAGACCTAAAGAGCTCTCTCTCAGGGAAAAAAAAATAGATATTTAAGCAGATAATGCAAGTCCTTTGGAGGCCCAAAGTTCTTCTCCAAGTGCATACAAACAATTTCCATTAGCATTTAAAGGAACATGAAATGAGGAGAAATTTCTGAGCCTGTTTTATTGGCTATTGAGAATATCCTGGCTGCAAAAATTGTTAATGTTTTTATGTATTACCTCCATCTGCTTCAATCCTGTGAAACTTGGGTGTGCTATTTATAAATATGAATATGTTTGAGTTAGTATATGTTTTGCCTGTTCTGTAAGCCCTATTCATTTTCTTGCAGAAAGCACATCTGTCATTGCTTTCATTAGCAAAGGGTCCTTTTTATGTTCTTTTGAATTATAATATTGATTTTTTTTCCCCCCCCCCCAGCACTGCTATCCTGCATAGTGTATTGTTAAACCACTCAACAAATTTAAACCCTTGAAAATGGGGTTGGTAGTGGAAGTGCTGGCACACCCTGAGGTACATCATCACGAGCCCCAATGCTGTGCTAAATGGATTGAGCCACACTGACACCCCCCACCGCAGGACTGAAGTCCCAAGCACCTTGAAATACTATTTCAGCAACACAGTTATGTGGTGATACACTGCTTGGATTCAAAATAAATTCTATGAAATTCAAAGAAGCTGTGGGAACGGATAACCACAGCTGAGGTGCTGGAAATGCCTCACAAATCAATCATCCCAGGTGTGAACAGAATTTCCAGGTTGGTTTCCTACATATTTTATTTTAGTGGGTTTCTTTGAAGTTGAAATCTCTTTTTATTTGTAACATCCTTGCCCTTGAGTCTTTCTTCTTTTCTAAATATTCGCTCATTCCCCATAATCCCTTTATTCCATTCTATTTTCCAGCCATACCTCCCCTGATACGCCTTTCAAAGGCCTATTGTGCTCAGGCTCATCTTGGAGTTCTATCTCCACTTAGCTCCCAGGGAAGAGGAGAGGCTGGAGTTCCTCTGGATCCTGCTTAACCAGCCCTTGGGACAGAAACAGGGATGGAAGTTACAGTGGCCTTTCAGCTGCTCTCAGGCCATGCCCACACCTGTCCTGCAGTACCCCAATATTCATATCTCCCATACAGCAAATTCACTGATTGCTGCAATGTCACATATAAACTCAACATAAAACATGTTTGTGTGCCTATTCCTTTGGAAAAAAACCACATTTCTGCAGTCCTCATGACACTGTAATAGCCTAGTATTTCTAGTGTAATTATATCCCTTATATATTCACTATACCAGGATGCCTTTTTTATGAAAGATATATAGACAACATCATACACACTTTCTGAGGCCTTTTCTGAAGTACAAAAAAATGAAATCCTATGAGGGCTTGGAGGCATTCTGGCTTCACTAATATTCATTTGTTAGAACAAACAAATGTGGATTTTTGGATTATAGCCAACTGAAATATCACATCAGCCTGTGGTTTCCTTTTGAATGATTAAATATTGTACCAAAATAACTTTACTGCTACTATTCAGGGGGAAAACATGATGAGAAAAAGCAGAGAAAAATATATGTATCAGTGGGCTATGCAGCAGATCGCAATGGAGGCACCCCTGCTTTTCAGTGCATTCCTTTCCCTGCTGCAAGGAACTCCTAAAATCTTGGTGGGAGGATAGGCAGAGCGCCTGTTCATGTGGTCACAGGGCAGGGAACAGATCAGGGGGCTGGCTGAGACCCTCTCCTGCACCCTGCTGGACCCACGCCCAAGCCTCCCCTCTGGTTTTGCTGTTTGAGCAGGCTGGGGTATCCTGAGCCCAAAATACCAGGTGGAACAGTGCGTGACTTTTCCCAAAGGCTGGCTAGAAAATCTGCACTGCTCGCCTAAAAAAGCCTGTTCTGGAAGTGAGGGGGTTAAAAGTAGAACCATTTGCAGCACTATTTCGCTTTTGAAATGCTAGATTTCTGAGATACTCATTAAAAGATGAATTCAGACAGTGTCCTTGAGACAGTTAATGAGATATGCTAATTTAAAATAAATAGGTCTGGTATGAATTCTTGATAAGAAAACATCTGCTTGGATCTGTTTCTCACTTTCAAGGGAAGTAACTGGGTCTGAAGACAGCAAGATATGATAAGGAATATGTAGCCATCTTGAAGGCAACAGTTTAAAAGACCTGATTGTTTTTTAGGCTAGCCCTGGAAGATATTTATTTCTTCTGTCTGACTTCTTTTGCATATAGGCACTAAGAGAGGCAGGCCCAGGGCCAGGAGGGCACTAAATAAATTAATGGGAGCCTGCTCAGCCATCAAAGTCACGGGGGTGAAAAGCAGTTCTGAGGCACTCCATGTTCTCCGAACAGCTCTGTCGTGTCTGGCAAGGAGAACGGATTCTGCCTGAAAGTCACTAAAGAAACTGACACTAAACATCCCCCTCAATAACTGCAGAGCATGTCACCCTGATTGCCACTGTGTGACACAGTGTGGGTGGCAGCCAGTGTGTTCCGCTGGGTGAGGCAGCTGCACCGGCATTCCACCTCCTCTGACCTTGGCAGGGAAGCAGAATGACTTTACAATGCAGATGGACACACAGGTTTGTGTCCTGAGTGTGCTGCGGGTTCTGTTATGGGGTTGGAGGATTTTTGACTCAGTCACAGAAATGTGCTATCTCATTTTATGTAGACATCCTTGCACCATCCCTGCCTTAGAAGCAGCAGTTTGGATAACACCTTGTAGCAGTCACAGAGCAGCAAAAGGTGGCAGGAGAAATCCTACTGCTCCCAGTATCTGCTTAGCTCTCCCCTGAAAAGTAAGAACTGCCATCCCCAAGATGGTCACACTTTGTTCAACAGCACACAAGTGCTATGGAACAGGCAGTTCAGCTCTCTGCCTAGCAGTTACAACAGGGCTTATGTGCTTATGTGGGCCTTGAGCTTCATAGTCATACAATGGCCTAGTGTACATGCTACACAATTTTCTAGAACTTTCAGAGGTTCAATATTCAAAGATGATTTATACTGACCTTTCAAAAATTTCTGATGCAGACGTTTTTATTCTTAATTTAAGTCTATGCACCATACCTGTTCAAGGGTTTTACTGAACACTGTCAGGCAGTATCAAAATCTACTGGATATTCAATCCATTGTGGTCAATAATATAAAATTTGGACTCTAATTCCCTTCCACCACACCATGTGCAGACAAGCTGTCTTTGTGCTGTGGAACAAGGAGATACTGTCTCAGAAATAGAGACTCACCAGCCTGACTTGAACTGAGGTGGTTCTCTGTGATAATCTGGGATCAAAATATGGCTGAAGGATCCTATTGCATTGTGAAATTTCCTCACCTCTGTCTGCACCAGCTTTAGGGCTGTGGCAAAAAGTCAATGAGCTGCACTTGCAGGTCTGAGCTCAGGTTTTAGATTTTCCTTCTCTAAAATACTGATGCTCCAAAATGGATCTGAGAGGGTATTTGGAAAGTATGACAGTACCTGCCTATGTGCAAGTGCCTGAGTGCCAGCTTTTTTAGATGATCAGAACAGGCTTACACAGATTCCTATTCCTTGATTTCATGTCTAATAATATATTCCTAATTTCTGTTTCTTTCTAGTACAATCTAACTACTCAAGAAAGGAAACCAGATAATATGACATAAAATATTTGTTCTTCATCCCCCATATTGTAACAATCACATTACATGAATATTTTTTTCTCTAAAACATTTTGTTGAGGTAATTTTTTGCAAAAATATTATTATTATATAATCATAATAACATAATCCTCTACAATTATTGTCAGACACATCATCTTTCATTTTTATCATACTTTTTCTCTCCTGTTCCTGAGTTGCCTTGTTCAGTGTACATGTGCAGTCAGCACCATGCTGAGTCACTTAATAAGTGAATCAGAGATATTTTTATAGCCTAGAATTTTATGTTTGGGCTCCCAGTAACCTGAGCTTCAAATCCACTCTACTCATGTCTTTAACATGGAATTTGATCCCAGAGTTTATTTGTGACGATAAACAGAGAATTTTATAACAAATAGTATGCTGATGATGCTTGGCTAGTTGTAATTATGAAAGATGATTGCCTCCTCAGTGCTGCTGCTGCAGAGGGCTACTGGACATCACAAAAACATTATCTATACCAATACAGCCAGTTCTGTTACCCTGAATATTTTGTTCAAATAGTGTGAATGCCAGCACTCAATATATGAAATGCAAGGAGAAATGGTCCAAAATATTCCATACAATTAGTGTTTACCAAAACTGTAACGTTGATTCCAAACTCTTACATATGCATAATGTAAAATTGGAATATCTGAATATGTTACATTTGTCTAGAAGAAGGTTTGAAATCAGGTCCAGATTTCATCTTAACTGGTATTAACCAAGGTTTCATTAAGGCATCTCCTTTCTATTTAAAAAACACAGTCATATCTCTAGCTGATATAAAGCAGGACCACTTCCAAAGCTTCATTATGTACGTAATTTAGAGAGGTACAGAGATTCCATTCTCAAGTCATTAAGTTTGAACTTTACTACCTAAAGGACAACAGAAGTCAGTTTATATTATGATATTATGATTGCTGAGTAATTCATGAGAAGAAAAATCCAGGCTGTGTTATCCTACACACTGGATAAATTGCTTTCTGTGCCTTTAATAAGGTGGGCTAATGGTCAGTCATTAACATGTTTATATATTTAGCAAATAGTCTATTGTATAATCTCAAGATTAATTTGGAGGAATATCCTTGTCATAATTCCCTCTGCTACAGCTTAATGCAAATGTTCCACTTGCACTTTCATCTGGGTTGCACAAGTGCTAATGAAACACACACAAAGTCCTTGTTTTTCTGCTACTTGTACCTCGCTTAATCTCCTTTATGAGCACGCCACTCACTCCTGTAAAACATCTTAATGGAGTGTCTGTGCTGGGAGCCAGCTGGGAGCTCCTGGAGCACCACGGCGGGGATGGAGGTGAGCTCTGCCTGACCGGCAGCCTCACCGGGCTCGCACCGCCCTGCTCTGTGACTCGGGCTTTGATTCTGATGGTTATATGTGGTTAATATTTATAATGTAAATATTAATAGCATTACTGGTGCTGCCTGGAAGGCGCACTGGAGATCAGAGCTGCGTCGCTCATTCTGCTGCACAGACACAAGAGACTGAGCTGCCCTAGGAGGGGTGGACAGCGGAGGGGAAATGTGGGGGACTGGAACAGTGCCTGGCACAGGAGGGAGCAGCGCTGCACGCAGCCTGTGGGGCAGGGAAGGGCACCCTGCTGTCCTGAGCTGTGTCACATCCTCCTCTCATCATCCCTTCACTCAGCTCCTTTCTGGACAGCCAGGCTTTCCCAGCCAGTCCCGGGCGCGCCGCAGCCCAGCGTGCTGAGCTCGGGAGCCGAGCCAGACTCCCCACATCATTTCTGGGTGACAGCGCCGTGATCACCAAGCCGTGCAGATACCTGCAGTACATGGACATTTGGCAAATCCTGCTAGTGCCTGTAATGTCATAATAAACTGACATATTTATGTACATTTTATGTCTTTTTGTGATGCATCTTGGGGATATGATTTTTCATTGTTGTCATAATCAGTCAGTCAGAGAACTGGTACCTTTCCACAGACAGAAATAATGCATTGACACTGCCTGACTGCAATATATTAAAATTTAAATCACCCTCTGGTCTGCTGTAGGAATCATATTAACTGGTCCTAAACATACAAAAAAGGCAGAACAGTAAAATTCAGAGAATGATAAATTACTGATGTTCTTTCATATTTCATAAAGATAAGATTTTATAATAGCCTGAAGTTTACTTACTAAATGTTTATAGATGCTAAGATTTTTAGGATTTTTTGAAAATCAGAATAATATTCTAAGTTTAGAAGATGTTCCTCTGACATTTGGCACCTTCACAGCTGGGGAAAAAAAAATTGCAGTAACTATGAATTGCCATTCAATCTGGGGGCATGAACAGCTTAATTGAGAAGGTGTGTTAGAAGCCAACAAGCCAGAATCGCAAGTAGTAACTTGAGTTCCCTGTGGCAAACCCACCATGATCTAAGGATCAAACTGTAACACCTTTGTTTCAGTAATTAAGTGTACAGTGGCAGCAAAGATTATTTTTGTTCCAGTATTGAGCTCCTGCAATAGAAAGCTGCATGAGCTTTCAGACAGAGATATACGCGTGAATTAATTTGTATAATGGTCCAAGAGACATTTTGTAGATTTCTGTTCCTTTTCTAGATACTTTTCTCTCTGAAAAAATGCATATTTTTCACTACACGTTATTCTAGTCCAATTGCCTGTGTGCTTTACATTTTGATAATTTCAACACCTGTGTATATAACATGAAACCAGTCCCCCATTGTTAACATACCTGCTTAAGTAGAGAAAATGGGGAATTTGTGGTGGTTTTATTACAGTTTATCTTCATGTAGCTATGTTTGAGATCAATCTGGGTTTTGGCTATAGAGAATCAAATAAAATGCATTTTAATGCTCACATGAAAGAGCAGCTGTTACTTCCCAACTCTGCCTTATACATGTGTCTGCCTTTCCCTCTCCCCACTATGGCCAATATAGTGTCTCTGGCCTATTAAAAAAGAAATCAAACCTGAGTTTGGCTGAATTTTTTGGAATATATTTAAAAATAATCAATGCTTGCTTTAGTTTTGGGAAATTATCAAACAACCTCTTGTGAGATTACCAAGGTTGTGAGTCAACCCACACTAAAACTTTCTTACTGCATCGAAGGAAAGACTGTTACTGTTAGAACAAGTAACGTCCATTACAAGTCTTTTGTTTCCTTCTCTGAATTCTACTAAATTGTGTTTGATAGAAAAAAAAAACAAGGTTCATAATGAGGTCCAAAGACCAACTGCTTTTGCAGTGGGCAGAGTGGCACAACATGTCAGATATTTTCTCTTCACTCAGCCGACATTTCTCCTCAGTCATATTGATGTTCTTTCACAAGCTCAGTGTATTTTCAAAGTATTTGCTGCAAATGCATCTCAGATATTTGCTTGCTATGCTGAGCTGCTTTATTAAAACCAAACTCAGCAAATTACTTTATTAAGTGCAATATCATTAAGCGACTCCCTGGAGTTTCGTGGGAGTGTCTTGATGCATATCCACCTCTCCCACATGGTGTGCATCTCAGGGTTAAGGGAAAATTGTAAAAAACTGGCAAGACACCGTCTGTGTTGGCATCACTGCTACAGTTTTTGAGTTTTGAGTTACAGTTTTGAGCTAACAAACTACAATACTGCAGCATGAAAAAAAGTAAAGGATCGTGGCTTGAACCCTGCCAGATGGAATATGGAGACAGCTCAGGAGAACTTGCCAAAAAATGTGTGTGTGCATGCATGTGTGTGCACAAACCCTTTATAAAATTAAGCAATCTTTTGAAATTTCTCCACTTCAAGAAGCTTCAAATCAAACTCACTTTCACTTGCCAACACCAAGAGAAAGTTATCACCATTTACATTCATATACACATAAGTTTCATCCAGATGGTTTTACACACAGTTTCCTGTAATCTAATGCATTTTTCTGCTTGTGAATTGCAGAGAGATGATCCTGGTTACGACAATTATATTCACACTTGTAACTGCCTGATAAGGGCATAGGTAAATGCTTTAAAGCCAACACATTAGCTTCAAACTTTCCGCTTTTACTAATTATCTGTTCTTTGTAGTTGGTCACCTAGTCACAGGACATTATTTCTATTTTAAATGTGTGAATCAAACTTTCTGGAATAGCAGAGTATGGAACAAAAAGCATGACATTCTCACACAAATACATATTAATTTCTGAAAGATAGGGAAACTGATAACACAAATGTTAATGGATAGGGAATCATTTCTTCCATCACTGACACACAGCTAAGCCTCAGCTGGCACTCATCTGCATAACTCCAGTGTCTCGTAGGAAGATACAGCAGTTTACACAAGCTAAGAGGATCTGAACTTCTGCTTCTTGTGTCTCTGCTGTATTCTCCTATTGTCATGGCCTTTTTACCTTGCATAAATATATGTTAATTAGCTTTAATTAGGATAATTGCATCATAGCTATTCTACTCACACTTTCAATGGTATTAAAGAGATTCAACTCCTTTAGATTTTTGCTAATGATGCTGGTTCACTTGGAGAGCAGAGTAATATTAACAGGTTTGATATCAAAATCTTTTTTTTTAACAATTAAGAATTTAGTCGTGTCCTAAAGCTGAATAAAGGTCAAAATCTCCAATTTTTACAAAAACTGAGATATAGCTAGGCATATACCTATTAAAATCATGAAACATGACAAATAAATGTGCCTTAGAACAGGTAACAAAGAAAATGACAATCCAGTTGCAAGATTTTTTCCAGTGGATTATGTTTTTAGTAACACCAGTAATGATGTTCTCTAATCTCATTTGGTCATGTGCAAATCAACTATTTTTAACAGAGATTAACACTGTGCAGGAATGGGATAGAATAGTTCAGTTGCAAGGGTCCTGCAAAAACCATCTACCCCTATTGCCACTTTCCAAATTACAAGAGAAATCCCTGGCTGCCCAAAGTTTTGCCCAAATAGGCTGGGTGGGCAGAGCAGTGCTAAGCCATCTTTTGATTCTGCTCACTTGTGGCTGTTGGAAATCAATTTGGGTTTTATTATAGAGAGCCATCTCGGGTCTGATCAAATTTGTGTTTGCTCCAGAAAATAATTTCATAGCTTCAGGCTTTTGCTGCAGTTGGTGCCCCATCAACTGAAGTAAATAGGAGATTGTTTAGTGGCTGTGTTGCCTTAAGATTACCTGTAAGCAAGAAATCCCTGGATGTTGGGTTAGAGCAGTTTGGGAGCTGTAGAAATGAGGCTTAGCAAGAACCATTCACCCTTAGTCAGTAATTAATAATACACAAATGTCCTAATAGCTTCTGATTATATTATTAAGCAGTGCAGTGATCCTGTGTTGCAAAGGGGTTCTGCACTGCCCTGCACTCCTGCCCAGTGCTTACTCAGTTTAAATCCCCTCTCACACTCTCAGGTATGGATTCACACAGATGTTTCTGCAGAACACCACTTCAGCAAAACCAGCCCTGAATTCATCACTGCAGCAACATAATGTAGCTTGGCACAACTGTATTATAGTATTGCGTTTGTGTGCTGTAGTTAAGGCCTGTCAGCAATTTCATTATTGAGTCCTATTTTTAGCCATTTGTAACTTTAAAAAAAATAAAAGCATTTGCAGTGCAGGCTTAATCTGAACAGTATTTTCTCTCAGTGGGAAATGTAATGATATTCATTCTATGCATGTATGACAGTACAAGTAGTTCCTTCATCTACCTAAAAAATCTGCTGACTCTAGTTTCCTTATTTTTTTCTGTGATTTACTGTTATTCTCAAATGCAAAACTTTCATAGCGGCACAGTAGTACTAATGTGGAATAATGTTCTACACAGGCTCCATAAAGCTGAACATTCACAGGGTGCAGCAGTCAGTGATACAGGTGATATTGAGCTGATGATTATTGATGAAGACATTCCCCTTCACTTCGTGGACACAGTATATACCATGACAGCTTTAAGCATCATGAAGAAAAGTTTTCTTGTGCCAAAAAAATAAGCAGGATTTTATTCCTCTCCATAAAATCACAAAATAAATCCAGAATAATCCTTGGACGAGCTCTGAAGATTTTAGTATCTAAATTGATTAAGAGCCACATTCTCTATTTTCTTTCTATACAAAATTATTTTACCATCTATTTTGTGTTATATGGCAAATTCTGTCATGAACTGCATCTCTGGAAATCCAAGCTAGCTTAAAGGATCCTGGTGGACTGCTGCCAACTCACCCTTGGTGTAACAGAGCTCAGGGATTGGACTTTCCACCTTGAAGGTGAAAAAGCATTCTTCATGTGATGGCTGAGATTACAAAACTAAAGGCAATTCACAACTTGTACAACGAGACACAATTCATCTATACGTTGTTTTTGGAACAAAGGCTTGCTTTTAAAGGTGGCAGTTACAAGTAATTGCATCTCTAATAGTGATATGTAGCTCAATTATCAAGGCTTTCCCATAGAAGTGAGAACAGAAGTACACGGAATAGCTAACTTTTTATTTATTTGCTAACATTTTTGTTAATTTATTTATTCTGAGCCTTCTACACCTGCTTAAGCTGACTCCATAATGACCTGTTCAAATGCAGCACTGATGGGAATGTTTATTAATGGCTACTTAATTGCAGAATGTCCCAAAGAGCATTATAAATATAAGAAACTGGGATAATTAGATTAAATGTTAAACACTGAATTTATGCTTGATAATATTAAAATATGCAAAATCTGCTCAAAACCAGAAGTTCTTAATACAGCAAGTTCAGCACAATTTTAGGCAAGAGTTTGCTATAGAAGCAGCTTCCATGGCTGGGTCCCTCCTCACAGGAGTTCCATTAGCTGGCACAGTCTCCTCCCAGATCTCTCTATAACAGTCAGGGGCAAGAGAAGACTTCTCAGCAATAAGCAGAGACACAGGCCAGCAGCAGAAAACATGCAGTAGCATCAGTTTGTGCTAAAGCATCCATTTGGATTAGTTACTGGCCAGTAGCTCCAAGATATTTTTCATTTTTAGCAAAGCTTCTTGTATTTTACACTATTTCTGCTATTACCCCACAAACAAGGGTTTGCATTCCTCAGATTTTTGTAACCATCTTTACCAGGGAAAATTTTGCACATTTTCAGTGCCTGGCTTTTTTTAGAGCTGCTCCTCTCGACTCAAAGCTATGTCCTGACACCTGTCAGGTGAGAAAGAGACAAGACTGCTCAGCATCAGCAAAGTTGATGTTTGAAACAAGTTTGTAAATTAGATTTCTCCGTTTCTCTCAAACTCCCATTAAACACTGGATGCTTCATGATACTGAGAGACCTTAATCATTTTATATGGGCACAGTGAGGTTGTGGGGAAAGTATTGGGCATGCTCCCAAAACCAGCAAGCTCTTTGTGCTGTGATGACCTGGGTGACAAGTTATGACTGCTTACCCAGAGGTGGCTAATGGGGACCAGTCCTACCAGAGTCCCCAGAACAGAGCTGTGTCCCAGCCTGGAGCCTGCAGGATCCCAAGGGGCAGGGGCAGCATGGTGTGCCAGGAATGCCAGGAGTGCCTAGTGTGCCAGGGATCAGCAGTCCCAGTCCAGCTGCAGTTCACAGCACTGTTCCTTAAGGGGCAAAACCATTAAAACAGTTAGAGAATTTGGAAAGTATGTTTCAGGAAACTGCTAAATCCTGTTACCTTGATGGGAAAAATGTGATGTTGTGGACACTTGCATATGGAGACGACTTCCATGTTACTGTCACAGAAGGAGCCTGTGTGAATGCCACAGCACAGCTACAGGAAGACAGCTCTGGCAAGTGGGGCTGTCCTGTCATTTTGTGGAGGATGAAGATCTATATGAGTATATTTTTTCTAGGGAAAGGATGAGCAGGCACACAGTGTTGGCAGCCCTGTACATTTTCAGCACTTTTTTTACCGACATAACTAATGCAGACTCTAATTTGGTGTTCTCAGATTTTCATCAAAGCAGCAAGAGCCTTACACTACAGAGCAGCGTGGAGCAGCCAGGCAAATATCATCCTAACAGCAAAAGTGCAACTCCTTTGTCTGTGCCAGTGAAACTCCATTTCCCACACCTTATAAATGATTCTTTTGCTTTAATTGTGCCCAGAGATGGAATCAGTTTTAATACAACACAACTAAAAATCTATCCTCACTCTGAAAAATACTTTTCTATGTATATATTTAAATATGTTACAACATACATATGTATATATAAAAGGATTTTATATATAGATACTCTGTCAGATACATATATGCTTGTATCCATATCACCTTATTTACTGGTATGAATTAATTCATTTTTAAATTATTTTTTTTACTTTCTGCCAGCTCATTAACCCTGTGGCAATCAGTTCTGTAATTTAATTACCTGTTGGGAAGAACAGCCACTCCTGGTAAAAACAATTGGCTAACATTTTCATGGGGACATTTATGACTCCAAGAAAAGATTTTGCAAAATCTCTGCTTTATAGAAAAAGCTGATGATTCACAGTTCACTTCCTCAACCTGCTGATAATTTTGTAGGCTCCTGTTAGATCCTTACTGCAGTCATCAGTTTTCCAACACAGCAAGCTCCAGTCCACTTAGTATTTGCTACAAGCAGATGCCATTTCATTTTTATGGTCATTCTTATGGCCTTCCTGCTATCTTGTCTAGGTCTCCTGCAGCCTTATGAAAATAGAATAACAGGAATTCTGTACAGTATACATATTTACCACTGATAGATACAGCAGTATAATGATACATGCTGGTTTGTTCTCTTTGTCTTCAAAACAGCAATCAAATTGTTCTACATTACGAAACAGTGACTGTGATATCATAGAGTTCCCCTGGTTTGGGGTTTTTTTGACTGGCTAGCTGTAAGTTTGATTGTGAAATTCACCATCTAAGAAAGAGACCCTGATAGCACTGTCAGAAAATAATTTATGTCACTGCTGTGCAGTGGAAGAAAACTCTTGAGGTTTCCATAGCTCTGAACCCATAACCAGTAACCTACTACTGGACCAGTGTGGAAAAAAATCCTCACAGAAAAACCTCTTCAGGAACCAAAAGGAAATCTCTGGTTTTGCCAAAAAAATGCCTGCGGGGTTGCTGCTTGTATTGCTCATGGCAAGATAATGTGCATCAGTTTTCAGTACTGTCAGGAGGGCATTTTTCATCGCCACATAATCTATGCATAAATCTAATGATCCATAAATTTATCCATGGCTTGAACAAGAAGTGACTCTAGGCATGGGAGCAGACCTATTAACAAGCAGAGATGCTGCACAAGTAGCATGACTGTGGGGTCACTGCCAGCAACCACCTGGGCTCAGCGCTGAGCTGGCCTGACTGCGGCTGCTGGAGCTGTCTGCTGCTGGGAGTATACAGACACAGATATACACTCTCAGGCATGAATATATAGATAGAGACATATTAATAATAATTAAAAAAAAACTTCTAGAGGATCAGGATTAGCACCTCATAGGTGATGAAGAACTCATTA
Organism: Bombycilla garrulus; assembly: GCA_013400315.1. Classification (NCBI taxonomy): domain Eukaryota; kingdom Metazoa; phylum Chordata; class Aves; order Passeriformes; family Bombycillidae; genus Bombycilla; species Bombycilla garrulus. Next base: position 948,190 of record VXBU01014119.1, read on the forward strand.
TCAGGATCACAGCCCTTAGAGCACTCCATCGCCTGTCTGGCACACAGCCAGTAATAAGTGTGCTGCTGCCTGGGTAAGGTTCTGCAGAATATTAATGGCTTTCATAGCCCACACTCTTCTGGGTTCATAACTTCCCCAGGAGCAAGCAGACACAGGTATTTCTCCTTTAGCCTTTCCTTGCACAGCATCCAACAATATCCCCCCCTCCAAGGTGCAGAGGTGTCGCATTCAGCAAGGCGGGCCAAGGGCAGAGCTGCTACAGCCCTGGCAGTTCCACGGAAAAATTGGTCTCAGGAGGCAGGTTTTGGGAATGGGGGCACTTCATTATTTCAGCTAGATGCAGGTGAGCTGAAGAGGGAACTCTGGGTCACCCAGTGAAAATTGATGGATGTGGCTGGGGCACACAATGTGTGTCCCTGCATGCCCAGCCCAGCTCTATCTGCTGGCACAGGGACTGCCACGGGCAAGTGGCTGAAACTACAGCAATGGTGAGGAAGAGCCTGAAAAATGTCTTGTATCTTGTTCCACTTGGTGAAGGAAATGTAGAATAAATACAGCATCCCTTTGCTTTTTCAGCAGACAAGTGTCCTCCTCACAGAGACACCAAGATATGAGCAGTGGTCTCCTAGGAGGAGCCACCACAAGGATGAGGGCAACTTGCATTCCTGGGGAGCCCAGGGAAGGGTCCTGGATGGTGCCTGTGAGTGCTTGTACCTACCTGGGTGTGTAGTCAGAGCACAGTCCTCAGGTTCCTTAGAAGTTATAAATAAAGGCAAAAACACATACGTACAAATCAGTTTAGTCATATACTATTCATCCATTCATGTATAAAACAGTATACTATGTTAATTCAGGTCCACATTGTCAAGGCAACACTCCCCACTTCCATTTCTGAAGCAAAAATGTCACATGGTACATTTAACTTACACTTCCAACAACAGAGCTGTACAGATTTCAGATATGTTTTTAAACCTCCAGAAAATATGCATCACACTTGTTTGCCGTGCTTGAGCCTAATGTGACTTGAATGAGAGGAGAAAATAAGCCTGACAACTAATGTATTTATTGTAATAGACAGTGAATATGAAATACAAGTATTTATATGAGACATAAAACCTGTCATGTGTATTACAGGAGGGGGGAATGGTGTATATGAGTCAAGGATCTGTTGTTAACCCCATGGCAAATGTAGCTGTATTCCGCTGCTCCAAGGACCAGTGGTAGCAACACACAAGCCAAAGTTCTTTTATACTAGAGTTTCATACTTCATTAATAATATCACAGGTCTTGAAAAGGAATCTTGAGAGGAAATTATTTCCCTTGCTTTGCTCTATCACAGTGCCTCCCCAATGCATCATTTTGCATTTACTTCTCTTTCCCTCCCACACTTCAGAGTAACCGAGCAAAGGTGTGCTTGGCAGATTTTCACAGTGCCTCACAAGAGGCAGATAATCATGATTAAATTCCTCACTCTCCCAGTTCTACAATTTTTTTTTTTTTACATAGTTTTTCTAATCATAATTGGATCATCTGAGAATTGGAGCTCTGTTCTCCCTCTCATTTCTAGTAACCAGAACCACTCTCTCTTTTTTTTCTCCCCAGAGATAATCCCCTGGAGATGGAAAAGGTTTTCTGTTGTGGTTTTCACTTCCATGTAAGCTTTGAACAATGACTGCTGAGCCAGCTTTGACAGGTGTTAAAATATCTTGGAGCCGGCTGAACATTTGTATTGATTAACTAATACATGGACAGAGGTTTTTAGAACCGATTGCTTTACACTGTTTCAGAAGGAAGTGGAGAAAATATGCTACATTATCACTTTCTTTCTCATCCATTTTCATGTACTATATTCCATGTTCATCCAGTTTAAGTGCTAAGCTGTCAAAAACCAGAAAATAGTGAAGAATGTAGTTATGTGCTTATTCAGAAGATTGAATTTCGCTGTTTATTGCAGCTGTTCATTCATGATATAATTAGGCAGAAATATACAGCTTATGGAAAATTTAATAAATTCCTGAGACGGTCCTAAATGATTGATGAATATTTTTCTACCAGTCTATCTGGTAGAAATGCCTTTTCAAAATAAAGAAACTTCAAATTTGCAATTATCAGTATCCCTTTGCCTCATCACTACAGCTAACTAGTAATAATAAATACCAGCCAAAAAAGATTTATTTTGTAATCCAAATACCTGATTTTGTAGTTGTGCTTTATACCTCCCTTGTGACATGGTCCTCAGTGAAAATATTCAGTGTAGAAAAGACGGAAGATGAGACCCCATTACGAGACGAAGCTGAAATAAATTTATCACAAACGTTTTACCAATGTGTTGCATCCACAGCTGAAATTAAGATAGTGGGGCCTGATCCTACTACTGAAGGGTGCATCATGGTTTAAAAAGACAAAACTTAATAGCACTGAAGTAAATGCTTGTTTTGATCACAAAAAGTGAATATTAAGTATTTTATTGTTGAGATACCCCATAGTTAGCCTCTCAGTTTGGATTCAGACAGACATAGAACAATTTGAGATATTTAGATCAATTTTGCCCACAACAGTAATACATTTCTCTAAGAGCTAAAATCCTAGAATTTCCAGGCTCTTCACATACAAAGCAGTACCAAAGCCATCTCCTTCAGAAAATGCTGCATACACATCTCTAAGAAAATACAAATCACCTGCTCTTATATGTCAGCACTTGCCACTAATTTAACAGCCAACTCACGCTTGAATTGCTAATAAAAAATGTACAGGTATTGCATGGTATAAAAAAGAGTATTATCACCAGGCAAAACAGATGTTGATTTTTTTTTTCTTCATTTTTGGCATTCTGCATGCCTGTGTGTGTCCAGCAGACAGCCCAGGCCAACAAAAACACTGATTTTAGCTGCTCTACATGCCCAGCATGGCCCTCACTGGATGGAGGCACATCCTCCTTTATCAGGGGGAGCTGACCTTTACCCTGTGCGTGAAACCCCCTCTGGGAAGCAGAGGTTTCCTTCCAAGTAAAAGTGGAACAGAGACACTGAATTTGAGCTGACTTCAGGCCTGGGAGTTCCTGGCTCCTTTTTCAACTGACTGCCATGATGTTTTGTGGAACAACTCTTTTCTTAGAATCATGACTACTAAATGCAAATTTTTTCTCTATTTTCCTTTAATGCAACTAATGAGTTCCTATTATGCTTTATGCACCTCCTCTAACTCTAATTAAAAGTTTACACTGTCAAGTCATGTGTGTAATGAACTGAACAGCTCCTAAATTTAAAGAGCATTAGTTAATTTTTACTCAGGAACAATAAAAAGTAAGAATAGGCTTCTTTAAGCCCAAGTGTGTGGCTTTAGATCCCCTTTTTACTTAATTTTGATCACTTGGTTTATCTTGTCTTTTTTTATTTTTTATTATCTTTGCAGAGTTGATTGAAACAAAACACAATTTGGCGCTTACACAAACTTATTTTCTCTGTTAATGAATGCATAAGTACATGAGAGTTTCCATAAAGTCACTGTAAACAAAGCACTTTAACTTTTTTTCTTCTTTTTAAAATGGATTTTATGGATTAAATAATTAAATTTTGAGCTATCCACTCTTTATGACTGCACACAAATCATGAACTTTCAAGACATAAAGGATGCATAAGAACTCCTGCCTCGACCTCTACTGCACTTATATATGAAAGTGAGGAGGAAAATTCTGGTCCTATTTATGTTAGTTTGAATCTTGAGAAATATCAATTAATTCAGTTCTATGTCTCTAAATTTACATTGCCATAGCACATTCATTTTCCCTTTTTACCATTAAAGGGGCTAACACCGAACCTTATGTGAAATTTTTACCTGAGCTTCAGAGTTCTATTAAACAGAAACTTATACCAAAGCCTTAAAAAATAAGATAAAAAAGATAATTCAATGAATGTTTGCATTATACTAATATTTGTTTTATTCATATGTGTTTTTAAAAACAGCCTTCTCTTTGGAATATAAAGATTTTTTCCTAGTTGTAACAGATAATAAAGTCATGTCAAGGATAAAAAGGTGAGACAATGCCAGAAGTTCTTTGTTTTTCATTTATTATACATTCAGTATGCTTAGTTTTCCAGATAAAGCATTAAATGGATGCACTACTTTTCTGAAAAGCTTCACTTATTTTACGTTAGTTGAAGTTATGATGCTCTTAGCACAATTTTGTGGTAATTTTGTTAAGACTAAGCTTCACTGCATTACCCTAGGTCTTTTGTCAAGTCTGAGGAGCCATTTGCACAATTTCATCTAGAATTTTCCAAAATAGAAAATAAATATATTTTCCACTCTCAGGGAAAAAATACAAGTAACTGAGGGAAAAAGAGGGGGGAAAAAAGTAACTAAGAAAGCTAAACCTACACAGGGTGTAGCAGGAAAGTGGTGGAATCACTGTTCCTGGAAGTGTTCTAAAAGCATGTGGATGTGGCACTTGGGGATATGGTTTAGTGGTGAGCACAGTGGAGCTGGGCTAATGGTTGGGCTCAATTACCTCAGGGGTCTTTTCCAGCCTTAACAGTCCTGTGATTCTGTGATCCATGCCTGCCTCCATCTGCAGATAATTAACCATGCAGTGTGTCCTGACCCCTGCACAGAGCGCCCAGGACAGTGAGATCCTTGCAATCTGGAGCATCAGGAGGAGCGAGGGGCATGGCTACATATTTCAGGCACCCATATCTTCCAGAATCTTCTCCTTTCCTGATTCACCGTTCAAGAAGGATTTTGGCCAACTACCCTGTTGGACTTGCACTGCTTGCACTGACATCCAAACCAGGCTCCAGGCAGCCCTTCCACACTGGGCTGGACCTCCTGCTCACTGCACGCTTCAGCACTGCCTCACCCGTGCCTTGAAAGTGCAAACCAGAGCCCACAGGAACATTTTCACTGAAGTCCTGTAATGGGAATAAGAGATGTTAAAGTAGACCAGTATTTCACACCTTACTGAGCTGATAACTTACTATAGAATTCTCTTTATCTTAATAACAAACAATTAGATTGGTGAAGTTCATTTCTAGCTTTTAAAAAATATGCTCTCCTCAAACTGCTTGTCGGAGATGGCCTACATTTGCACATTGCATTATTAGCAAAATGACTGCGATCATTTTAATTTAACAAATGGAAATGCACAAACACCTGCCTTTGTGCTAATGAGCTTGGCCTTTGGAACTCCTGGTGAATGGCTGCAGGTTATTAGACATTCCCAGCAAAACAGTGCTGCAGCTTCCATTTGCAGGTCTGTAATTCACTGAAGTTATCTCATTTTCCCAATTGGGTCCAATTACAACAGCCATGATAAATAACCTTCCATTGCTGGTACATTTAATTCTCCGCGAAAGTAGCTGGGAAATGGGTCTGGGGTACTTACATGAATATGAAAGAGTGTGTTGTGCATCTTGGGGTTGAGGGATGTACAGAAGAGAGAAACAGTTTTATAAAGTCTCTGTATATTAAAATATATTATTTTCTTAATAAGAAAGCCTGGAAATGCTTATCTCTGGTTTTTTTATCCCACGCATCTCTGTTTATTCCCAGACAGATTTCCTTTCAGTCATATCATCATAAACCTTTGCCCTGTAGATGACAACTCCTTGCCTTACAACACTTAAAATCAAAATTACCTGAACTGAAGGAGAAGAAAAACCTTGATTTTTTTTTCTTTTCTACAACAAATTCTTTATTTCAGTCCCCCTATAAAAGATTTTATATATTTTAAGAAAAATATTCTATTCCATTCTTTCATACTTTATCCTAAGGAAATCAGCCTGTTTATCTCAGACTAAACTGATACTTCAGACAAACCACTGGCACTGGAGAGGAGCTGTCCTAGGTCCCTGGCTGTAACCAATAGCTGCTGCCATCTCGTAACTCAGCATTACCAGAAAGCCAGTTTTCACTGGACTGTCCTGGTGTTTCAGCATTAGGGAAAAAAAAGAAAAAGAAAAAAAGGGAAAAAAAAAAGAAAAAAAAAGAAAAAAAAAGATAAAAAACCTTATTTTCTGGGTTGAGGGCTTTCTGCTCCCTACACTATTTTGTTGATGTTCATTTTGTATTTCTATACATTCCCCCTGAGCATTGAACTGGAAAATAAAACTGAAGCTATTATTCCTCTCTATAAAAATAAAAATCTCACATGCTGAGCACTCATCCGGCCTTCATAACACTCCTTTGGTTTTTCCTCACTGTGTGACTGGATGCAGGAAAATAGCTCAATTATCTATTGGACATGGGTGCTAATAAGGCCTGGGTCACTCTGAGCTAATTAGAAGCATCCCAGTTTTTAATGATTGCAATCTTAATATAGCTAAGGACCTGGATGGCAGCAAAATTAGTTGGTGCCACTCTTTCCATGCTTCCCATTCTGCCCATTCTGGCATGTAAATTCTTCCTTATTGTTACCATGGCTGACTGCTCCACTAATGAATGTGATTTCTCCAGTCAGATGTTTATGAAAATATCGTGCCACTCCATGCAAGATGCAGTTACTGAAATGACCCTCCTTCAGAGCAAAACTGTTCTATCTCGGGGATTCACAAACAGAAAGACTAGTAGGAAACTGAATCAGTTGTGATACTCCAAATTGTCCTGGTCACACAGAGCTCCTAGGATAATTGTTGCTATGTCCTGTTTGATTTTTCTTGTAGCTCTTGGAGCAATGCAATTAGTGGTGATATGAACATTAATTGACCCAACCACTGAATCAGAAAGGCAACCCCTGGGGAAGGACTGAGACTGACAACCCTGGAGGAGAAACCCTGACATTTCTAGTTAGTGTTTCCACAAGCAGGTAAGCAAATGAAGAGAAATTGGACTGTGTCACCACGCGTAGATATCCCATTAACAAGCCCAGGGGAAATATTTTCTAGGAGCATCAGCAAGTGTGTTTTATGTGGCAAGCAAGCTGCCATTCTGGGGAATTGATGGTTTTCATGCATAGTCAGGAAGATCTGTTGTTTATGTACTGCCAAGCCATGCCCCATTCCCACCTATGTTTTAATACCTTCAGAAACACAACTGACAACTATTCTGCTCCAGAGAAAAATGATATTTCAGAACTCAGTCCAACAAATTGTCATCTACCTGCTAAACTTTAACCCATTGTATGTTGAAAGAAAATTTCCCATTTTCACATAAACCCTATTAAAATATCACAGGATTACATCACCATATCATGGAATCATAGAATGGTTTGGGTTGGAAGGGACTTTGAAGATTATCTAGCTCCAGTGCCCTTACCATGGGCAGGGACACCTTCCACTAGACTGTGACTTCCTAGCTGACAACATCAACCATTTCAAGTATTCGTGTTCCACAAAGTACAGTTAATCATCATGTTCCAAATTTTTAGGGAGTTCAGTCCTTTCAGTGTCATTTGTGGTTTTGTTCAGACCTCTCCACACAGTTTCAGTTCCTGAGGCAGCCTGTCCAGACCAGCAGCTCCTGTGACAGTCCTTGTTTACCTTAGCTCCAGCCCTCAGCCTGAGAGCCTCCTGTCACCAAGTCCTGGACGAGTCTGAACAAATGAGAGATGGGAAAATGTCCTGCCAGGGAGGCCAGCTGTGCTCTCCCACATCTTACCTTCATTACATGAAGCTTGGTCAGCTTTACCTGTCACTACTTACAAAATCTTTTAAGCATTTGAGACCACTTTCATTGCCACACTGACAATGCGGGGGATTTTTGTGGTGTAGTAACTATCTCTGTCTTGTAATTAGGCAATTTGGAAGACTGGACACTCCTACCACCACCACCCAGATGGATTGTGAGGGATTTGGAAGTGTGAGGTTCAAATCAACCCATCTGTGTCATCCTCTGTATCCGTGGCAGGCGGCAGGGGCCTGGGACAAGCCGCTATGGCCCCTCACAGCCCCAGGCTCCTGCTTGGTCTGTCTGGAGGGGTCTGTGGGGCTCCTGAAAGGTCCTGCTGGCTGCCAGACTCTCTCCAGTGTGCCAGAGGGGCTGGCATGTCCTTCCCACTGCCACCCGCCCTGTGCAGAGCCCTTCTCCCCTTCTGACAGGGCCCAGAGGAGGGAGTGGCCTGAAAGCAGCCAGGGTTTTTGTCTCCCTCACGAGGGACAGGAGGCAAAGGGGCTCAGGGAGCTCTGCCAGGCACACCCCTCTACCTCAGACTGTGGGGGAGCATCAGAGCAGATGCTCTTCCCTCTCCACCTTTGCCATTGCCCTGCCCTTTCCATGCCTGAAATACATCTCCTGCCTGTAACAGTCTTTTCCATTTACACCATCAGCTTTAGGCATCTACTTTAGCTGGCTAATTTAAGAGCCTGGGTCCGTCTCATTGGGTAGTAACAACAAGTTGTAATTAAATGACATTTTCTATGCTATATTAAACTCTTTCAGTCAAAAAATATCACATTGAAAAATCAGGAAATAAGTCCCCAGGGCTATCATTATCCATCTGCTTTCTTAGCAACTTTAGGCAACTGTAAATTTTAAAATAAATTTATACAGGATGCCTCCTTCTCTCATGTTGTTCATGATATGGACCTAACTATCTTTCATGTTGTCTTCTTAGAGAACACAAGTACCAGAGATCATATTTTGCAGCAAAGTGTCCCCAGCCAGCCATGAAGGCAGCAATCTTCCTCATTCCCAGGGGGCCTTTGACTATTTACAACCTAACACTGAGCTGCTTCTCAGCATCTCACAGATCCATACAGCAGGAAAGATGGTTCATCTATCTGAACAAGCAGGTGAGAGAACAGTTGACAGATGATGCTCATTGAAATAAATAGAAACAAATCAGTTCAGGAAGTCTGAGAGACCAAAGTGGGAAGGTTCAGCTTTGGGGAGGCCAGTAGGAAGGTAAGGGGTTTTCTAGCATCCAGATAGATCTTCACGTGACCCACAACACCATTCTTTTAATTGCAAGCAGTGCAGAGCTTGAGTTGGAACCATTAGTCTACTCACACTGGAATACATGAAGCACCCCAATACTGCTTAGGAAGAAGCTGAGATGCTGGGGAGGGAGCAAGTTAACAGATTTTAGGCAGTTTAGGAATAGATTAAATCATCCAAATAGCCATAGTGTCTCTCTGCATTGTGTACACAGGAACCCCCCACAGCAGCCAGCCCGGCTGGCTGCCTAAAGCTGGGAAGAAGGAATATTCCCTCACAGGAGCAGCGCAAAACTCATCAATAACAAAGAAACCACCACCCTGGGAGCGGAGCAGGAGGTCTGCAGGAGCAAACTCAAAGGACTGAAGGAACCAGAAGTGGGTCACTGACATCTGAGCACAAAACTGCTAAGCCTGAAAATGCTTCCATTCGTTCAGTGCAAAGCACAGCAGAGTCCAGATGTTTAAATTCAATTCTTTAGACAACGGATGACAGCAGCTACAATCCTACAAAGTTTCTTTCATCTTTTGACACGATACATAGATTATGTTTCAGAAAAACTTCTAAAATAAAAAGGAGCTGTGCCTTATTCCTATTATGCTTTATGGTTACACATACCCACTCACCTCCCAGCAGCAGCTGCCTCTTAGAGCTGCATTGTAGCAGGCTTTCCATGGTACAGCTTAGGCCAGTGGGTGATCATTAATCTTTGTGTTTCAGTTACTTAGTCCTTAGTTCAAATTTAAGCCAATAAAGACTGTTTGTTTCACACAGGTATATCAAAATTAAGATTTGAACAGCACCCACTTGACATTATTAAACTGCAAGTTTTGCCATTTCGCTTCAAACACAACCATGAATATGAATTATAAATAGGCATTTAATGTTCCTATCAACTGATGTTAATCAAAAATCATGAAAGCTAAGTTTTACCTCTGGGCTCAGGATGGAAAAGCCTTCAGGTTATTTCAGAGATAATTCCATTGCCTCCTATCTTCCCTGCCTCTTTGCTGTATGCCTCTCCAAGGGGTGTGCAGTGACATCAGAGCATGCAGAAACTGCTAAACTTTCCCTGCACAACTTTCTGGCCTTAATTGCAGCCTAGAAAGAGTTGGAGCTGCTGCCACCTATAGACAAGCATCAAACACAAACTGGAAAATTTGCTACTGGAAATGGAAGTACGAACTGACCCAAAATTTTTAATATTCCCCTAAGTGTATTGTTCACCCCAGCATTATTAATGCCAAGCTTTGTGCTAATGAGCTACATTAAATGTTTATGGCACAAGCCAGAATCCACAGAAAGCATCCAGCACCTCTTGTACCAGTCCCTCTGTTGTCAGGGCTAATAGAGAATAAACCCCACATTTCAGTAATATATTGGTTACTATGCTCAGCATGTTTAACCCATAAAGAAAATGAATGACTATGTTTTAGCTCTGTCAAATAACCAAGTATAGATTAATCTTTGATTTAGATTTTAACATGTCTGAATCATGTTGTCTGTGGACTTAGCAGGAGAGCACAACATTTTTTGATTGACTCACAGTAGCTGTGCATAGATTATTTAAAAGTACATTACAATCTCTCAGAAAAAAAAAAGGCAAGTAGTATTGTAAAATAATGCAACAATTCTGTCCTTTTTTCCTTGCATATTATACCTGTGTAATCTAAACAAGTGCAGAATGGAGCCATTTACAAGATGAAATAAACACAATTCTCAATATTATTGCACGACAGCAGTAGAATAAATTTCACTGTAATTTCCACTGCTGTTGTTTCTGTAATGCAAAAAATGATAAACGAGCATCTACTTCATATAAATCATTGTAGGATCATATGGAATCACTAAATCTAACATTTTAAGAAGAATTTTTTTAACTTTTATTTTTCTTTTCACTACATGTTAGGGAGTTGGAAGGTCAAAATTCTCAATGATTTTTTATCTTGTTTCCTGACAGATGCTGAGTATCTAATACTCCTTCCAGGTTCTTGGGTTCAGGGGCCCATCTATAAAAATAAAATCTGAGATAACTCAAATAGGGCATCCAAAATCCCAAGCTTCAAAAGCCGCAGCCCATGTTTACAAAGGTCCTCCTCCTTCTTTGTCATGGAATACAGAACTGGCAGAGCGTGACATGTTTGCTGAGACAGGGATATACCTCACACAGCTGAGTTAGTTTCTCAGATCTGCAGAAAAGAGCAGATCTTAAAAAATAACAATAATAATTGTGAGAGATGAAAAGATACCTTTAAACACGCTGTAGACAAGATTTCTTTGTCACAAATTTAAAAGTTCAGGAAATCACAGTCTCCCAAGCTCTTTGAAGAGCACTGAAAAGGAAAGGAAACCAGGAATTGTTTCATCTTCCAGTCCTTCTGAAATGGAGATGTGCTCGGCTATGAATAGCTCCACTTTCCCTCTATTGCTGGAAACATTCCCAGGCTGTGACTTATTCTGGAAGAGCAAGGCAGGACCATCCTGACAATGTTCTAAAGAGCATATTTTGTCTGTACTTGAAACAATAAGAACATAATTGGTCAGTTTGCGTGAAGAAACTAAAGGAGCTGGGAAAGAGGAAAAAAAAAAACGTTCCTCAGAGAATACATGGCAAAGAGTAAAATACTTATAAACCAAAAGGCAAAAAGGTGAAAGGAGTCCCCCAGTCTCAGAAGTACTGGACATCCTCTATTCCCTCTCTATGCAAAATATGTTTTCCCTATAGAAAATATAGGCTCTTGGCCTCTCCTACTCTGCCCCCATGAGGGTCTGCTCCCCCCTGGGGCACCTCTGCGCCTCTAAAACAGTCCCTGGTACCACAGGGATTGTGACAACTGGCCACACCTGGCTGTCCCAAAGCCACCTCCCACATCATGGCCATGCTCATCCCAAACCCATGACTCTGCAGGGCATTTCCATGCAAGCTTCTTTATTTTGGGAAGCTCCAGAAGTATATTTAAAACTAAACCAAGTTTCAGTAAAGGCATAAAATTGTTCATCATAGAACCCTAAATTGTTACAGTAGCTAGAACTTTTTAATAAACATGCATCTGGTTTCTTTTGGGGTAAATCATGCCTTTTCCTATGTTATGACAGAGATAATTCCTTTATCAATACACTGAGCACATATACAAGTCCGAGTCATTAACAGCACCACATGTTCAGTTTGTATAAATTCAATTTGTCTTAAAAACTATATTCAGACATTTCCCAGTACCTTCACTTTAATGCAATGCCAGGACTTCATCAGAATTATTTTTTTTTATTAATTTTAGGGACATAATTACCCACCTCATCTATCTAGTATTTTATTAAGTGTCACTCATGTTCTCAAGTTCCTCGTTACTTCAGCTGACAACAGCTGAAATCCATTTTTTTGGGACTCCACGATATTAATAAAATATAACGTATTTGTTACAGGAACACACCTGGCATCTTCTAGCATATTTCTAAGAGTCTTCTTGCTGCAAGCCAATAAAAATTGGCTTGAAAGATCTCTTTAATGCCGGTTACTTTGTGTGCAAGTTTTCTGCTCTAACATATCTAGCAAGTTTGGGTAGCCTTTGAACAGCTGAAGTTTTGAACATCCATCAGCTCAAAACTGTTGATGATCTGTTTGATACAATCATTGATGTGTTCACCATGGGAACCAAAAGAAGAAGATGTAGCTGAGCTTCCTATTTATGAAGGCAGGATAGCAGAAAATTTTCCATATGTGGGGTTCAATTCTTCCTTCAGTCTAGCCTCCTGTTGATTTAAAAAGCAGCTTTAGTTCTTTCAAAAGCAGAAAATGAGGATGTAATTGTGGAATACAGTATTTATCTCCAAAGCCACTAGCACTGGACAAACACAGTTAAAACAAATCTAGAAAATAATTAAATGAACAACTTTTTTTCTTTGAAAACAATGAAAGTTTTTATTTTTCAGAATAATTTTATACTATTTATTTCATAATAATAGATAACTGTACTGATAACAGTGGTATTACGGGCAGTTTGTTTGATTTGTTTGATTATGTGCAGAATTGCAGCTAAAAACAGCAAGTGGTTTTAACACAGTGTGTTGGTTACGATTCATTTTCTATCCCAGGGAATGGTATCTTGCCTGCTCCAGGCGTATTGTCTGGAAACAGAAACAACCTCACAAAAAAAAATCAGTTCTTGCCCAGGAGAAAAGAGGCATGTCCCTAGGGAGAAAATGGAGAGAGCAATATAGTGATGGAACTCCCTCCTAAAGTACTAGAGGAGCACAGGGAGGAGCAGAGATCATGACAGAGAAGAGATAACAAAGAGGGAATAATTTCCTGAGGATAAGAGACCTGTTTAGATGAGACAAAGTCAAAGAACAATATTTGCAGTTAGAAAGCCTACCAACTTGAAAGGAAAAAAAACCCACAAACTGCAGGCTTAATTATATATAGAATTCTCAAATAAAGCAGCTGCAGCTAAAGTGTATTAAATAAAAGTACACAACAAACTTTTCCTCAACTTCTGCTGTTACTGGGACACATGCTGTTTTTAAAAGCACTAAACATCCCTACATTTCACTGCACTAATGATACCTTTGCAGGAAAAGCAGGATTAAATAGCTGCCATCCAGCAGGTACAGGGGTCCTTCTGTCATAGGGTTAAAGCATATTGGCAAAATGAGAGTTGTTAGGAGAGATTCAGGTTGATGCACAACAATGTGAATTTCATTTTATTAATCCCAGATCTCAGTCCTGGGAGCTGCTGTCACAAAGGGAGAAAAATACAGTAAGAAAACTGAATGGGACTAGGGACCTGTGATTGCATGAGAAAATAAAACAGGTTCCACTTGTATGATTTATCAGCACAGCTACTGAGTAGCCATTTCTAGCAACTTTAACACAAGCTGCTTAATACTGGATGTTTTTCTCAAATGTCCAGTGGCTGAAAGCAGGTACCCGTGGGAGAATCCCAGGGTTCAGCACAGGAAAGAACAAAATGCATTTCTGTGCCTTGGGATTGCATTAAACTGTGGAAAATACAGTTCATCTAGCCTTGGGAATGTTGCAGTTGTTTAAAAATGTCTCTTGATTCCTGCAAACTTGGCTCTGCATGCGGTTCCAAACACCATGAGTGATATTTTTTTCTTCATGGGCAAGAAGAGACGTGTTCAAACTGTGCCTAAAATTTCACACATAGATAATGAAACAATCAAATCACGGCCTCTGGAATATCCTTGTAAATGAGGGGGGTTTTGTTGTTTTCTTGTTTTGTTTTTTTTTTCCCCAAATATATTTTCATGTTAATTCATATCAGTGAGGAGCACATTGAATCAGAGCCACCAACATCTCTGTGGTCTCAGTTTGGCAAGCTGGAGCAAATGTTTCAGTGCCTTAGCCTTATTTCTCTTTCCATTTTCTTAGATTGTAATTGCATCCAATTGTACATTTTGAGCAAATACACATAATCACATCATTATGACATGTAATTACCTTTTTGTGTTGTGTAATTAAGTAAATCACACAAGAAATTGTGCAGAACTTGAATAAAAATTCCCAAAAAGAACTTAATCTTTCCTGCAACTGACAGAAGAAGCCATTTTCACTTCTAATGATCATAATCAATTTAGCATTTTCTACCCTAATTAGTGGGCATTCTGCAGGCATGTGCAGAATATGCACATTCAAGCAAAGGGCCGGGTGATGACATTTGTGGCTTTTCATGGGTGTTTGCTGTGTGGAAAGACAAACATCCTCATGTAGGATTTAATGACCAGTTGCTACAGGAAATGCCATATCAGGAGAATTCATATGTATACTAGAAGTATTCTGTTGATAACCTTAAAAATTCACTGTAATAGCTGGTTTTATCAGTATGGCTCAAAGTACATTATTTCCTGTTAATGCTCATACATGTGTTTCATTAAGTAGCATAGCTTAGGAGCTGTCCTTTGATGGAAGGAGACTTCTCCTTGGCAAGGGAATTCATTTATTATCAGAGCTGATTTTTGTTATTGTCACAGGAAAAGTTTGTGTATTACTCAATTGTTTATATATATTTTATATACACTCAAGAAGTGGGCTAGGAACTTAATATTGGCAAATAGAAAAACATAGAACTCCCTTTAAAATCACATAGCCAAGCAACACAGGACTAAAGAAAAAACAGTGTCTGGTGGGCTTTAAAACAGATTCTTGACACACATAGAAAGCTCTTTAAAAGTTTTTTGGTTGCATTTTTCCTCCCTGGCATACAACACAGTCATGCCCAGTTTGCCAGATTAGGGGCAGTCTGTACACATCTCTGTGAGAGGTTTACCCACCTCCTTAGAAACTGTTCAGTGCCACCAAGGCACTATAACGCAGTACTGGCTTCTAAACGGGGCTTTCTACACAAATATAGAAAATATCGTGAGTAAAGATCACACAAACACACCTTTTAGTCACAGCTTGCCAGCTCACCCTGTTGACAATGATTTCAGGAGCAGCTGATTTATATCCAGGAGTTGGGAGCTTTATACTCTTTGTGTTTCCCGAAGGCAACAAAACCCCAAACTGCCCAGAAATAAATTGAATCCACATGCTTAGGAACTACTTCCTCCAATCAGCAGGCTTCATTCAGCAAATATTTTGAGAAGTAAGGTCAACATAGATTGAGCATTGAAGAAGTGCTTTAGAAGATGCAGTAAACAGAGAGATACACTTAGAACATTTGACAGAGCAAATATGTGACAGAGAACGCTTGACAAATACAAAGCACTTTTCAAGGCATAAAAACAGATTTTGTTTCTTCCTATGTTACAAAAAAAAAAGCAGCAACTAAAGAATAGCAATTAAAAAATAATTGGCACTGCATATTTAACATAAGAAGAAAATGGGTATTTCCCATACACACTCTGCAGCTATCTGAACAAAAATTGACACCCTCATTAGAAAGCATGGAATCTAAGTTGTTGGCAAAACTGTCTGGAAGCAGAAAGAAGAAAGAAAGAAAAGAAACTAGGGTGACAGTAAGAATGTTACAATCAACCAAAACAGAGGCTGAAACTTGAATTTGCTTTTGCAGTTTCCAGTTATCAAAACTTGACACCTCTGTCACACCAGTATTCCAAGAAGAAAAAAAATTAGCACTTCAAACACCTCCACCCACACCATCAAACACAACTTCTATCCACAACAACTCCTGTCAAATGTCTTTTTCTTTTCTTCTTAATGGTATTAGCTCAAACTAGATTGCACTTGGGGAAAGAAAACGCAACACATAAGTCATCTGAAAAAGAGAGATATGGCCATGTGGTGCTATAGAAATAGATCTTTCCGTCATTTTCTAATAGACTCAGACCATTGGAAAATTTTCAAAAACAGTCACAGAAAGAATTTGGCAAGAATTGTTCATATAATTATTCCCCTTGGGAAAAAGAAAGAGAGACTAGAGGGGGAAGGTGTACATGAGATTGACATTGCAACTGGGCTTCAGGAGGGAAACAAAGTTTTCAAAAGACATTTTCTAGACACTGGTCTAACTGGTCTTTTGTTTAATACAAACACTTTCAAAGACCGGAATTAATCCAGATTTGTTGGTTTAATAAAGAACTGAATCCAGCTCACTGATTTAATGCACTAGATTTACTGCTATGTTCTGGCCATGTGAAGAGCCGTAAATTGGATTTAGTGAACACAAGCAAGTCAATAAATGCCAGAAAGCAGACAAGATACCAGTAAATCCACACCAAAATCACTGCAAAATATCTTAACCAAAAGGTAGTGACCCTGATTTTCCACTCATGCAATTTTTTTCAATATTTATACTTGTCTAGATGTAAAGAGCATAAATCAACAAGTTCCACTTAAAACCAGATTTTCAGGTAGGTAGGTAGGTCTAGACAGCTGAGAAGCCTGTCCCCACTCATTTCTCTCCTCAGAGGAAAATCACAGAATTGTTCAGGTAGAAGAGACCTCTGAGCTCATGGAGGCCGCCTGTAAAGCCAGCACTGACAAATTCAGCACTGAACCCTGTCCCCAGTGGCTGCATCTACACCTCTTGTAGATCCTTGCAGAGCTGGTAGCTCCACCACTGCCCTGGTCTCCTTGCACATTCATTTCAACTCATCCTTGCCAAGAGATCTGTTAATAAACATTCTCTGTGGGTAATGTTGCCTGATCATTTTCTTACCTTCCTCCACAAAGAACCAGACACAACTGAGATCTCTCCTGTATCATTAATTTAACAGAAGTGTATTTTCGGCTACCCGTCATGTGGAATTTGACAGGGAAGTATAAAATTTTTTGAAAAAATAGACAAAGTACTCTAAAAATTCACAGCTAAGGCTGTATTAAACTATCATGTACATGAGTTTGGATGCCTTGTAGATACATTTTAAGGCAAGCTGTGCATGCCCAGTGTGTGATAACTCCTTTGTAAATGCACCTTTCCCCTCATGACCAGGCACCAGGAGAGCATCAGCCCACTCAAACACTCAATTGTTTTTTGTTCCCCAAGCACACAGGTACAAGCTCTACCAATATTCTCTACCTGCTGAGTCCTTTCCATTTTGAAAGTGTACAATTTCACTGCAACAAACTGTTAGGTTACTTTTAGTGTCCGCCTTATGCTCTTGAAATCCATAAACATCCAAGACAGTGGGGGCAACTTGGTAAGATTCAAGAAATCTCTTTTCTTTCAGTGGTTTGAGGAAATTGTGACTCTTGCATAAACTGTCAGGTCTTCAGTTTTGAGGCAAATTTTGAGCAGTCTCACAATTTCTTAGAGTCTGAGTTCCTAAATCTACCAGGAGTCTGGCCCTCTCAGCTTTCTCATGCATGTACACAAACTAAATTTACATTTACAAAACTAACCTGTTGATTGTGTCCCTCAACTACACATTTCAAAAGATGAAAATTTCTGTTCTTATCAGCAAGAGCAACACAGACATTGTTTATTCTGAGGATTTCTAAACACTATTAATCTGGGTTTAGCTAGTTACATAAACCTCTGGATTTAGGCAGCATGAGCATTACCAGATCCAGACAAAAATAATCTGTACTTTTTTGCCCTGAGGTCATATAATCCTCCTGAGTGCTCAGGATCCTGCTCTGAACATTAATTTCTTTCTCTCTTTACCTGAGGCCACTTGCTTTGCCTTGGCCTGTGTCACAGTTAAAAGAACAGTGTAAAGTTAAAAGAACTAGTAAAGGAAGTATGCCTGGACTTTTTTATTCTCTCTGAATTTTTGTATACTCCTCTCCGAGTTTTCTTAATCATCAAAACTGTTCCTCTATAAGCAGGTGTGACTTAACACCAAGCTTTTATGCTGCCTACAGAGGACCTTTCCAGTTTCATGGAATAAACAGGAATTATTAGCTCCATATAACTGGAGTTTCCAAGACATCAAGAGAAACTCATAAAGAAAAGCACACTTCCTACTGAGTAAAATACAAATATATTTTGTAAGTCCCAAAAAAAGGTTCAGAAAGGGTTATGTATTGGTTCTTCTCCTTCACTTATACAGACAATGACATGTATTTACTAGCAATGGTACTTTTTTCCCTTAAGCCTCACCAAAGATGCTATTAAACATGAAAAATAAGATGAAAGCCATAGGACCCAAACCCTGATGCTAAAGGAGATCTCCAAAACCCCCAGTTTCCATTGACAATGCCACATCCCTCTCAGTCAGAACACGCCTTTGATAACTGTGTTAGCAACAGTAGATCACAGTGAAAATTAGGGATTGGGCTGAGGCCAAAAATAAGAAGTCTTTTAGGGTGAATTAACCATTTAATGCAGCCCATACTTGAAAAACAAAACAAAACAAACAATCTAAGTGTTTATTTCTCTCCCGCTGTGTGTGAAGTGTGTCCAGTGCAGTGTAAGGTGGCAGCTGCAAAAGGGATCAGTGCAGCCAGGATGGGGAATTAGAGCACCCATCACTCACATCCTACATCAACACACTTAAGAGAAAATTTCAGAATATCTGCATTCTTAAAAACATATTAGATATTCGTGACATAGAAGAAAATTATACCATGCAGTAATTAACAGATAGTTTACAGATCCCAAACTCCTATTCTCTCCGGTGACCATCCTGGCAAATACAGATACCAGCACAGAGTTCATTTTCTATGTTTCTATGCATTATCTAACTTTGCCTTTCATGGGTGCATCAAAACAGTGTTTTGCAATAGTGTCAAATTAGTAGAAAACCTGAGATATAGCAGTTTGACAATGATAGAGCTGTCGTGATAGCTCTACTTTTCGCTTGTACCTACTCAGGCATCATTAGACTCAAATATCTACCTCTCAGCGTTTCTCTTGGGTTCATCCAACTCTGAAAGCTCTCAGGCCATTAAAGCATATCAATTAGTAATGATTTTTTTTCAGCCCCAGCAGCCACTGAAGCATACATTAAAGGTGATACCTGCAGTCCAAAACTTAATGTGGGCATTTGAGGATATCTACTTTGATGAAGAGATTATCAGAGAAACTCATTTGCTTAAAGATTTAGATCATGGTTATTAAAAATATTTTATTTGCTGAACAAATGCCTGATGAACATTCCCGTATCCATTAAATAATATTAATTGCACACAGGTTTGGAAAACACAAGATCATTAAAGGATAAATGAGGTTGTGCAACAGCCCAGAAGAGCTAATGTTATCACTTTTCAGGCTGCTTTTACAACCTTCTGAGTAGGACTATTTTTAACTGAGTCATCATGGCCCAAGGAAAGTTACTTTCACTTTTTTAGTGTATCTATCCAATTGAGTAGATGTCACAGAGGCAGCTCATTACAAGCACTGGAATTAGGGGGCTGTCACATTCCTTGTAGCTAGGTTAGGTCCCTTCAGTCAGGACTGCTTGGGAAAGCAATCCTTTCCATGTTCACAGGAATTTCCAGGCCTGAGAGGTCACTTACCTCTTGTTTCCAATGCAACTCAAGGCAGTTACCCAAAGATCAGACTGCAAAGCAAATGTAATTAATGAATGCAAAACTTCTGCACTATACACTTCGACCATTCTACCTACATTTACTTATTTTTAAACACAGAAATACAACTGCTTCTCGTGGAAAATATCACAAACTAGTGAAACACTAGGACCATGCTAAAATCACATTTAATCCTGGTAGCCAGCACCATGAGACTTACTATAGACATAGAGATGCAATTGAAATTGTCACTCCTTTGAGTGGCAGAGGCTCTCACTCCTCCTTAAGTGATGTGACCTAGAATGATTTTTGGAATACAAGTATAAGATTAATTTCCAAGATTTTATCCTACTGTTATGCCTGTAAAATTGTTTCCACTTGAATATACTTGACATTAGTCATAAATCTCTGGTCAAACAAAGGTGAGGAAGGATGGAAATGCCATGTACAACATTCATTCTTACCTTCAGCTGCCAAGACTCTTTTTTCAGTATAGTTCACCTGATCACCACTTGAAACATCCATATATTGCTTTAACTATCTTTATAATCACCCAGCAAATTTGACACCAGTTTTCTCAGCAGGAGTTTGCCGATTCCTTCTCAGCTAGTTAAAGTGCCTTAAAGTTTGATTTGGACACAGAACATATACTTGGTATAACTCTTTCAAATTAGATCTAATTTCTTTTTTATGTTCTTCTTCCTTTGATTCTAAATAGTAGCTCTGCTGTGACCACACATCCTTTTATACCTCTACACAAGTTTCTGTACTAATGGAGCTTTTCTTTCCATGTGGAAGTCCCCTCAAACAGACAAGATCAACATGAAAGAGGCATTTCTCTAGGTAGCATATGCTCACTTCCCACCACCTCTTTCCCCTTGCTCAGCCACCACGGCCACTCCTTCACCCTGGGCATGTCTGGCCAGCAGTGCACACCATTTGCATCTCTTCTGCCCATTTAAACTCAGTGAGTATGTGCATACTGAGCAGCGCTTCCACAGGATGTTAAATGAAAAAATATGTGGAAAACAGATTTACAGGTTTAATTTTATGACAAGGATTTTTGAAATTGTAACAACCTGATCATATAAAACTTGAACACTTTTATACTTCACTGGATTACTTACACTTTGATATTAAGGCCTCCTTCCAATCATGGAAAAAATATTTCCAAAACAGAAAAAGAAATATACTTCAGTCAAAGTGCCAGATAATCTATCTAGTCTTATCTGCACACATATGCATGCAAGAAATATCTACCACCCAGGCAACAGTCTACACATCCCCATTCCCTTTCACAGCTATCAGAGAAGTTTGACCCTTGGTTCAGACCTAAAATCTCCCAACCCATTCATTCTATCTTAAGAGCAGTTTCTTCAGGGAAGGAGATGATAATGTATCTGCAAAGGCTGACTCTTTGTGCAGTTGGAGGGGGGAAGTGCCAGCATAACAAATTGCTCCTGTTCAAACCCATCAATTCAAAACAAGCATCTGGAAAACTTGACAAGAATACTCAAATGACCCTTGTGTTCTGACAGCTGGAAAAGAGAAAGCGCTCTCCACAAGGGGAAGATGTGTGCTCGAACTTTTTGCCTGGGTAGAGAAACACATAAAACTGTTTGAAATATTTTTCCTCAAAGCTCATTAAATAAAACTTTCAGTGCAAAGTATGACTCATGTAGGCAACTATGTCAGCACTCACAAATCTGTGTTCAACAGCACCAGAAGCTGGTCATGGCAACGGGCACGTTACAAATTCCCTTCTCTCAAGAACCTCCATGGCTGTAACAGATCATTTCCTCCCTGTGACAGGAGCCTCAATCTCCCTCGAGCCCCGGCACCTTGATGGGAGAGCTTCTGCCTGCTCCACTTGGAGAGGCCACTGAGGATGGTTCCATGAGACTGCAGTTCTGTTCTCTCCAGTCCTGCCAAGAGAAACACCTTGATTAGGGTGTGCCATTGTAGACATAATTTCAGTTTGATTGTATCTCAGTATTTGTGATACAGTCAAGATCTGCACTGAGGGGAAAAAAAAACCCCAAAAATCTACCTTGCATCCTCAATGAATTATGTTCATTCTGAGTTTCCTGGCTTTGGGCTCTGCAGATGAAACATCTACCTAGTGCAATCAAAATACCTTAAACCTCTCCAAAATGCAACAAATCACTTCTGGAACTTTACAGTCCCAAATATTGGTATAAATACTTAAATAATACTCTGGTCTAAATTTATTCTTTTAGATTTTACAGAACAATTGTCCCAAGTTTCCTGACTGAAACAGAAAATTGCAACAATAAAGGAAGACCCTTCAAAAGGCACAGACACAAATGTCTATTTGGACATTTATGCTCTCCAAGAGATAGCAGCCCAAATTATGCACAGAATGGATGTAGACAAAAATTCTGTATTTACCCAAGAATGTACTGGAAAGTGTTTACTAATGTATAGTCTTGTATGTTGAAAAAAACAAGTCATAGGCCTCAGTACTTTGCAATTGCTTGTACAGGAGAAATAGCAGAAATTCTTTAAATTACTTGAATTTTATTAAGCAAAAAAAGACCTGGTCCTGGATTTAAGTTGGTTTTGATTAAAAGTGACTCAGTAACATATTCAGTATTCAGGCCAATAAAGAATTGGTTTATATAAAGAACTTTATATGTAGCAGCAAACACTGGACCTTATTTTTTGTGTTACAAGAAAAATTAAACAAGTTACATTAGAAAATGGGTCACAACAGGATTTGCAGTGAACACTATACACAATATCAGCCATTTGTACAGAACACAGCTGACACACACACAGAGTTTTCTGGTTTATGCCTTACTTCTACGATTCTAAATTGATTTACAGCCCCATGTGAGACTCATAAAAGAGCCCTAGGCAACTCTATCCTGCTCACAGACTATTTGCAACACTGAATTTCTCAATTTGCCCACTTAAAAACATTTTTCCTTTTCCTTCCTTTCAATAACAGATTTCTGGAGGGAGTAGGGTGAGAGAGATGAAAAATGAGATAGTTAATGGTTAGATAACTTGAGACACAAATAAGTACATTGCCTTCTCCTACTCCTGATCCTAGAGAAGCTCTGTTCTGTGGCTGGGGGAGTCACTTTCCCACTCACCTGCTCTGGTAAATACAATGAGAGATCTATGAGCAGCATCAGCATCCTGACCACACGTGACAATGCAGACACTGCTGGGAAATGAATCACTGCATCTAATGTGACTTCAGAAGGTGTAGAAAAACAGAGACTTTTTATATATACACATAGGAAAGGCCTTCAAAATTATGCATAGCTGGTCCATAAAGGAGTTTGCTTATTAATTCTGCCCCTCCCCAGCATAACACCCTGACATGAAGAAATGGAACAGGGACCAGAGTCAGAACAAGAACCAGAGTTTGCTATTCGGATAGTTAATGCAATTTTCTTCCCAATAGGCCAGATTGCTCCTCTTCGTTACTGTTTTTATTTTACCTCTTTAATGGGAAAATGGCTATGGAGAAGATTTTCTGCCAGGCAACATACATCTAGTGAGTAAATACCAAAATTATCAATCATTTGTTCTGTTTGAGCGCAGTGCACTTTGCTGGGGTTGCACAGCAGAAGCTCAGAGCTGACTTAGGCCCCGTATGGACCTGCTTTTTCTGCTGTCATTCACTAATTTAAGACTTTATGAAGAAATGGATGTGAACCTCTGCTCCTCCTCAGCACTTTGGCTGAACTGATAAGCCTTGCTAAGGAGCACTGGTGAAACCTGCCCTGGACACCCTGAATGTCAGCAGCTGAGAGTGGCCAGCAGAGCCCAGCTGCTGAGAAAGGCGCTGTTTAGGACCTGGGGGTGCAGCACCCTGCCTGGGGTACACCCCGTCTGTATCACCTCACGCAATCCCTGAGTAACCCAGCACCAGCTGCTACCCTTCTCCCCACATGTGGCCACTTGAATTCTCTCTCAGATTATATTCATACTCCCTACACCACTCTGCTGCTCTTTCATTAAAACCTTTCTGGTTTTCTACAAAACAACCCTTCAGTATGGTAGGAAGAAGTAACAAATCACATGCAACTGACAATTTTTCTTTTACAGTCAGTCATGTGAGAAACGTGTTGATGGTTAAGATGAAGAGCCTTTTTTTCCATGAGTCATAAATTTTGAATTAAAAACTGCAATATTTCAGGACTGTGGGTTTTGGGAACAAAATTGCAGTTAATCATAAAATCACAGAATAATTTATGTTGGAAGAAAAACCCATGGAGGTTGTCTCATGTAACCTCTGTCTCTAAGCAAGCCAACTTTTACCTGCACCTTGTTGAACCTTACTTGTCACACAGCTTTGACAAGCAGCTGGTCTGTTTTGCGTATTTTTCACTTTCAAATTACTTTTTCTATAGAACATGTACAATAAGAAATTGAAAAGATGACATATAAATGCTACTTAGAAGGCTCAAGACTAACACAATGTCTAATTTAAGAATATTGTCAACATTACAAGTTCGTGGGATTTTTTTAAATCAAACCAAATAAAACAGGCAAATCTGCCACAAGCTTCAGTATTCAATATATCAGAAAAGATTCTGAGTTAAAGAGAAAATAAGCAGCAACGTGAGAACAAAATCTCATCCTTTTTGCTGTGAAGCTGAAATTATGTTGGGAATCATCTGTAATAGTGCATTCAAGATACAAACTTTTCTTACTAGAGAAAACAGATCTATGTTAGTATTGACTTACAAACAGACATCAGACTAGACACTGTTGGCCTTCAGTACATCAAAAGGGTCTTCTTTGATAAAGCAAATATTTTTCCCTTTCATATAAAATTAGTTCATTTTTGTGACCATTCTGAGGAGGAAACAAACCACCCCTCTGAGTGACAGCAATTGCAAAGCTCTACCAGCACATTCCCACGTGCAGAGTGCTCCATCGTGGGAAGGGAAGCTCCAGGAGGGCTGTGCTTGGCCCTGGGATGCAGCTGCCAGGCTCACACTGCCCGCTGGGCCGGCTGCTGTGGCTCAGGGCCTCAGCATGGACATTGTCCACAGCAGCCAGGTGCCTGCTCAGGCACAGCCCTTCCCTGCTGTCCCCCCGGCAGCCACCATGCAGGAGACATCCCAAACCTGAAACTGCTCCCAGGGCTCCCAGTAGTGGTTGTTACAAACATAAAAGTGTTTTTTTTTAACCCATTTGTATTACATAACAATGTCCATCTCTGATTATTGTTGTTGCAGTCAGCACAAAAGTTGTTCTTGCTTTTATCTGCCAATTAGAGCAAGATGGAGCTGTGTGCATTGCAGGCCTGTCCATGCATTTAAAAGAGAACCACTGAAGGGTAATTATAAAATATCACATCATGAGGGCAGACACTGCTGCCCTGACCCAGTGCTGCATATGTGGCAGCTCTCTGGGAGCAGGACTGTTTCACATGGAGTGAGCCAAGGACTGACAGTGGTAAGGGTGAAGCACAGGAGGCAGCAGCAGAGCCTCGTGTCTCTGCACATCCCTCCTTCCTCCAAATGACACTAGACTGGATGAGAGGAAAAATTTATTCACCCAGAGGGTTATCAAGCACTGGAACAGGCTGCCCTCTGAAGCGGTAGAGTCACCATCTCTGGAAGAATTTAAAAGTATGTGCAGAGGTGGCCCTTGGGGACATGATTTAGTTTCCTTGACAGCACTGGGTTAGCGTTTGGACTGAAAAGTCGTTCCAATCTAAACAATTCTATGCCTTTATCACTTTAGAGGTGTTTGGATTTCTGGAAAAACCCAATTTTCATAGGAATCCAGGTGAAAATTGAACATCTCTGAAACTTTCACATCTCTGTGCCTCAGCTTCTCATTTGCAAACCTGCGATACTACTATTTCCCTTCTCCACCCGATAAATGTAGATTTAAAGTTCTTCAGGCAAGAATTATCTCTAATGATGTGCTTGTACAATGCCTAAAGCTGGGTGTCCCAGTATGGACTGTGACCTCCAAGAATTCATGCTCTACAAGAAAATATAAGGGACGAGAGGAGAGACAAAAGTAATTTTGAATATAAGAAAGAAGTCAAATACAGCTAATTACCCAAAGCTTCCCATCAGGCTCACAGACTCCCACCGTGGACACACTCAGTGGTTGTTCTTTATTTCTGAGCTTTACTTTAATCCCTCCTCATTTCTCTTCTTTCATTTTCAGTCAGTTCAGGATCCTAATGTTTTTTGCCAACTTATTTTTAATGGGATTGTTAGCATCCAGGAAACCTTGTCAAATAATCATTATACAACTGCTTTCAGGGACCCCTGTGGTTGCTTCCACTTGCTGCGCATTCTCCCCCACCCCCTCTCTCCTTACATTAGCAGGGGAGATATTTTTCTTACTGGGAAAGCGTCAAATTAAAAATCTGGCTGTTTGACCCTATCCTGCACGTTCATTCAAAAGCCTAGCTGCTCTGACTGCCTGATGGTCCTTTTACATTATTACATTGTCTTTGGCAATTCACATTTACACATTAGCAAACAAAAAGGCATTTGTAAAATTTTTTCTTGAGTAACAAATTGAAGTCTGCCAGCTACAGGAAAACCAAAAACCTGCTGCTCTTCCTCACCCAAATGGAAGAAAGGTTGCTTTTAAATGAGACTTTTAGCCATTTGTATCTAAGAACATCTCACTGATTGCTCACCACCCACCGATCAGCCCTTTCAATGACTATTGCTTCTCAGAAATGCTGAACAATGTGTGTTGCTAAATCTTAGTGCTTTGCCCATCTCTGCTCAAGACGCTGCATTATCTCCTGATTTTGATATTTTCTGCTGCAAAGCTTACATTGTGGCAGATTTACTTTTCACCTAGTTTCCCTGTATTTCTTTCTAGTTTCATATATAAAGGAAAATCATCATTGCCACCTATAGAATCTTTATGGCCAGAAATTTTGGGGTCCCAAAACCTTTAAAATTGAGGTGTAATAGTAGAGAATTGGACCAAAGTTTCAGAAGAGCTTATCTCCCACAGCTGCCACTGGAAGCTGGCAGATTCTGATAGACTGTGGCCATTGGGACACTCAGAAAGCTTGTGGCATGTTTTCCTCTCAGTGGTCAGTCCCACAGTTACTGTCAGCAGTAGCTCTGCAGAAGAGAGAGATGATGGCAGACCAGTCACAGTGCTCTTTGCCATCAGAGCTTCCTGACATGGGGAATTTCCCTTTCCTCCCTGGTGTACCAGAAACAGGAGCTCTGTGGTGCTGTGTGGGCTCTGGCTCACCAGGGAGTGCTGCTCCCTGGAGCACTGATCGCTCATCCAGGAGCTGTAACCTTTTGAAACCGAGTGAGATTTGTTGCTCTGGTTTTTAGAAATTTTAAGGAGATTCACCTGATTCATGTCAAAAACATGATCTCTCAAACAGTTTAAAGAGGATGCTCAAGAGCTTGAGAGTGCAGAGCCAAAACCTGTCCTTCCAGGACTTGCCCTTGCTGCTTGCCTGATCCCATCGGAGAATGCAGTCAGAGTTTCCAGAGCCATGATTTTGAACATAGTTTACCTTTTCCAAGTTTATTCTTGGTATATGACAGGTTTGTTAGACTCCTGACATTTCATGAATCAACTGAAAAAGATGATGCTGTAGAACTGCTTTTTAATTTTTTAGGCCTACATTTTCTGGGGGGAGAGAACCCAGAATAAGTGTGTTACTTTATACATTTGGTCTGATGCTTTTACAGGGACTCAGGGACAATCTGCCTGAGACAGTAAATCAGTTGGCAGACATCCATTTTTGGCACTGTACTACTTGGTTTTTTTCTGATAGAGTCAAATATTGATGAGATCAAAAAAACTAACTGGCTGAAGACAGTTTTCATTCTCAAGAAGGATAAATCCAACATGGCAAGGGTTGACAGACATGCCTAAGGAAGGAGTTTTGCTGCTGTTCTCGTAATGGCCCCACCCAGGCAGAATTAAAATCAGTCTGAGACTGCTCTGCCACTAAAGGAGCTGAACCACCTTGGGAGGAGCTCAAGCTGGGAATGCAGCAAAGTCATAACAGTACCTTTGTGAGCTTGTTCTCCCTAGCAGGTCACATTGCTGCATGGATGAATGGGATAATTTATATTCACTCCAGGTCCCACTTAATTAGAGATTGACCTTGATTTTATTTTTTAGCATTCAAAAGCCTGAGAAATCCTGATCCATCCTAGCTTGTTACATTAAGGAGAGTCATTTTCCAGTCTCTAGCCCTGGACAGTGCACTCTGCATTAGACCTGCCCTGAATTTTGTGCCTTAGCAGCCCAGCAGAGTTGCAAATAATTGTGCTCAAAGCAGAACATATATAGACATCAATACCTTTCAAGGCATATCTGCAGGTAAAGACAGTACAGCAAATTGCACAGAACCATGATCTTGAAAAAAATTCAGCCCTTTTAGTCCAATCTTGATTACTATGTATTTATTTCTTGTCCATAAATATTTCCCAATTAGTTTCCATGAATTATTGTCAACATGTTAGCTGCAACCAATTGATAGTTATGAATATTTGCTATTCATTATGAATGCAGTAAGACAGGTCACCAGAGGTCTATGTTATTGTTTCTGCATTTGTTTTGGACAACTGTTTTAAAGAGATTATTGAATCCTGATACAAATGATTTAAAGAAGTCAAGTGACAATTATCAAGTGAAAAAAACTCTTCTGTCAAAATTCTTGGCTCAGAGATTGTAGAAGTCCAAGAATTAACAAGTCATAATTAGTATAGCCTCATAAATCACAACAAAATCTTTTTTATCCACAAAAGTATTCTCAAGCCAGTGCCTTAAACTATTGTTTAAAAAGCTGCAGTACCAGACATCATCCAGCATTCTTTTAAATGGAGCAGCTATTGTTTCAAACACTAAAAATATTTATGTAGAAGGCAGAATTTGGTAATAGTTCTGAGCATTTAAAAATACACTAATGAGCCTTTGCAGAAATAGCTCTTCTAGACTGGTTATTACAACAGCTTCACAAGAGGATTGCCATCCTGCATAATCTAACAACAATGCTCTTAAACCTTGTGAAGTAAGCAAGTGAAAATGTTTAATGTTTTTCATACATATTCTCTATCTTAACACTTTTAGGAATTAAACCATAACAAGAAAATTATCTCTTAGGAGTATCTGGGTTTGCAATTTGACTTGCACAGGCCATGGTACAGATCCCAAAACCATGACAAGTTGTTTTTTTTAACTGATCCCTCTTTGTGTAACTATTCCATCCCCTTTGATCCCTTAAAAATCAACTATGTGAAAGCATGAGTTTCATGAGGAGCTCCATATTAAATATCAAGTCTGCAAATCAAACACTAAAAAGCTGAAAATGCCATTGATCTCCCTACAGATTTCTCGCTAAACCCCTCCTGTCCAATCTGTCTGCAATAGTCACTCAGTTTTGCCAACCAAAAATCTGAAACTTGGAATAGTATGCATCTGGTAACATCACAGTTATTACCTGGCACCATCAGCTATTTTGTATCAAAAATCAAACGGTAGCCAGTATGTGCAACCATAGGAAATCCTCATTGTAAAGAGTGCATCAGCCTTGGCCCTCCCTTTGCCAGGACACAGCGAATTTTTCCCGAGCCTTTCAACCAAAACACAACCATGAAATTCAATGCTCCAACAAAACCCAGTTTCTCTGAGTGGCCAAAGGAATGTGAAAGCAGCATGTTAAGAACATACGCAGTAGATATCAACAACCATTTAAGTTCAGTTACATCATCTTCGTTACCCAAATTTTGGCCTAAAGGCAAGGTTTAACCCCAGAGAACTCTGCAGTAGATGGGCTGTTCTGCTAAATGGGAATTTGAGAAAATGCTATTATGTGGGTTATCATACACAAAATATCAACTCATCATAGAACAAAGAAATCTAAGAATTTAATGCAATTTATGGATAAAGCTTTTGAGGGAACTGTTGATGCATAAAGAGCAACATTTAGGAATTAGGTACAATTCCAAGTATTTTCAAATTAAACCTGCTACGTTCCAACAAACCAAACAAGGACCACAGGAGTTCACTTGCTGACATGTAACTAGGGTTTGCCCTAATGCTATGACAAGTGTCACATAACTCAAGAGAAAATTAGAAATTTTGAACAGCCATCAGAGTGGGAAACCTGACAAATAGGGCCCAATGCCACACGCTGAGAAAAACCAAAACTGAACATCTGTTCATTAAGTGATCTCTGTCCCTATTGTGCACTAAATGGAGCTGGGGCTCAATGTCAAAATAGAATTGCTTGTTTAACTAAAATCTTATCATCAGCGACACAACATTGCACAAGTCCCCCTGATTCTCTTTGTTGAAAAATTCATGGCCTTGTCTTTGGAAACGAGTAAAATTCTTTTGTTATAGTTCTGTGTGTAATTATACACAAAGCCTTGTGATGTAGTAGGAGGACTGAGCTGAAAAAGCAGCAAAAATTCAATCTTCACCAAACTTGAATGTCATGGACTGCACGTCCTTCCCAGAGGAAAGCTGAACTTTACATCTTTCTGGGAAACCGTTCCCATGTCACTGGTTTAAATCTAAAATGTAAGGTTAGGTAATGAAAGGGTAAAGAAGAGCTTTAATGTTTAGATTTTAGGTCTGGTTGCTTCAAGCATTGTAAATTGGCTCTTCAGTAGAAAAAGGTAAAGACAGACAATGGATGAATCCCTGAACAAGGTGGTTAAATTCAAAGAAGGCCATGTAAGTGTACTTTGGCCTGTCAAAGTGAGCCATGTGAGGCAGACAGGCTATAGAAATGTGGGACTTGCCATACATTAGCAATCACAGAGGCACTCTAATCAGGACAGCACTTTAAATTTCCACCTCAAAGGCAACGAAAAGTGTTGGCTGTGTTTGATTGGAGTGAATGTTCCTTGATTTCACAGCGTCCTAAAACTTCATTCAAGGTTCTTCTGGAAAGGATAAAATAAAGTGACATGTGGTAATTGCCATGACATCTTTCAGGAAAAATCAATAATGAATATGAGCGAAGGGTCAGAAAAGAAACAGATCCACTACTGGGCTAACCTAGAGGGTTTAAATCAAACTAACTAGATTTGATAAACAGTGAGGTCTCTCTCATCCGTGTATTGTAGGTGAACTTAGTTATATTGCTCCTGAGAGCAAAGTGCTAATTACACCCTGGCAGCATCCCCGGGCAGGACACAGCTGACATGCGTGGTTTCTCTGGGCACTCAGCTTTGCACGGTCCTGGGATCCAGACCCATGCACCCCTGCCCTCCCAAGCCCTGTATCTCTTCCTCTGCAGTGATGGGCAGTCATGATCAATTATGTGATGAACAGACACCCCAGCGAACCAGGCAGGCTGAAAACTGTCTGTGAGAGCAAAGAAATGGTGAGCCAGGAGAGGCAAAGGTGGTGGGGAGGGGGGAAAGAATGAAAGCATGATTCTGCTGCCAAATGCATGGGCAGGTTGGGATGTCTCTGATGAACTGTCACTTTTCTGCAGATGCTGCTGATCCTGGTCTTCAGGTCATGGATGCACTTCTGAAAGCAATTACCTCTACAGCGGGCATGCAAAATAGTGAGATGTGTGGCTTGTAATTTAAATTACCCTGAGAAAGGGCAAAATCCTCATGTGGCAAATTTCATTCCAGAGCTTCACCCTATGCTATACTGAAATTTCATAAAACAACTACTCTTCTACACCTTGATAGTCAGGATTACATTGAGGGAAAAAAAACAAATAAGGTTACTCAAGATGGTCCACACATCTTTCACACTTGCACCCAGAAGAAAAATTGCTAGAGATTCTCTTCGTCTTCATTTTCTACTGAGCAAATTTTTCTATGCTTCTGTGCACAGGGATAACTGTTATACACCAAAGAAAAGGTTGTTTGTGGGGGCTCCTAATTAATGGTGAATAACACTGGCTACCAATAAAACAAGTCCATTTTCCCTGAGTTCAGATACTGGCAGTAAGTTTTCCCTGGGAGAGTACAAAGCTAATGAAAGTCTGTTCATTTTGCAGCTCAGATACAGACGGCATTTGCTCCTCTAGTTTTCCAAAATGAACATATAGTCATCAGATGTAATTGTTTATCAAATTTGATACTTCTATACAGTGTCATTCTGGAGCCTGAATAAGCACAAATAAGGCAGAAATGTAGCACAGAGAGGAGGAAAGAAATTGCTCATAGAATCCAAACAAGCCTTCATTGTACTTCATGTTCTTTCTAAAACACTGCAGAGTCTGAGTCTGCTTTCTGTACCTTATTAGCACCATCTAAGGGAAGAAAATGGAAATCACCGAAGGCTGGACAGAATTTGTAAACAATAGTGGAATCTTTTCACTGTGGTGAAAACCTATGTCAGAATGTTTCAACTCAAGAGAGATAAAAATCACGTTTTTGTTCTCAAATGACTTACAATGAAAATACTGATTAAATTTATCAGTGAAAAAAATCAGAACATTAGAATGGAAGTCGTGGTTTTCAAACTGAGGTTAATATTCATATGCAGAAACAAGAAACAGTGAGGGCTTTTCCCTCCACTAATAGTTCCACATTAATGGATGAGGTGTAGGATGTGATATCCCACAGAAGAATTAAATAATTCATTTGTGTAAGAAAAAAATTGCAATATTTTTTCAAAAATAAACTAATATGTACTTTGTTGGGAGGCAGGAAGTGGGAGCTGTTAACACTTATCCAAAAAACAAAACCGAAAGGCTTGGATTCACAGTCACAGCAATCTGGTGTGACTAAGAGTGACCTAATAAATCAACTTGGAAAGGCAACACAGCTCAATTGGCTATAGGTGTAGAAATTACCATTTGCCACCCAGTGGGGTAATCACTGTCCATCTTTGATCTCTAGCTCAGTACCTGTGTTAGGATTTTTGTACTTAACCAGCTGAGAGTGCTCCAGTTTCTGCCTGGGACAGACTGGACGGCTGGAGGGGGATGCCAGGGCACCGAACAGCCCAGCCTGGGCCAGGGCCACAGGGAAAACCTCCCTCCTGCTGGGCTGGTGCTGCTCAGGCCACTGCACTCATGAAGAGTGGACAGAGAAAAAAATACTTGGGAAAGACTTCTTGTGTTTGGGAAATAAAGCAAAGACTGATTTCTGAAAGCTAAAGTCTTATTCCAGCTTTATGTTTGCTACAGCAAGCACCTTGTTCTGCCTTCTTATTCAGTTCAATGCTGTTCAGCTGATTACCTTTGTGTTTTCATCAGAAATATTCACTATACATTAAACTCCATTTATGCCTTTATGGTGTCTTTTCCTCTTGTCACTGGACTTCTGTTTGTGAGTTCTAAAAGGCTTTATTTCTTCAGTTTTAAATTAAAAAACTGTTTTACGTTAAGCAATTAGAAATTATTATAAAGATTCCTCCCTCACAAAATAGCTTTCCCATTGAATATAGAAACAATTTATCAGCATGTGAGTCATGCTGGCATCTGCTCCATTTGCAAAATAAAGGGACAGCCAAACACAGAGTGAAGTAACATAAAGAAAAATAACTATAAATAACAGGTTCTTCAGTGTAACAGATAATTACACACAGCACCAAAGAGAGAGAAATGCAGGTTAGAGAAAAAAGACACAAATCTTACAAAGAGGACAAACAATTGCTGGAGTCCTTTGCCACATTTTGTGCCGGGATCTCCATCATGTTCATTTTTAAAGCAGGATATGACATCTTTCTAGAAGCTCTTCTCTGCTTCAATTAAGAAATAATTAATCCAAGTCTCCTCTACAGTGTTATAAAGGAGGTCAGACTAAAAGATCACAATGATAAAAAAAAGTTGAATCACTCCGTACTGTGAATAATTTGTTGGATATCTTTCTTCTTGTTCAACCATTAACATTTGCACATGTTAACTACTTGTCCTGTATAACATAGTAAATAGTGCTTATTGAGCAAAAACCTTACAATAGGATGATCCATTACTTACACAGTAATTTCCTCTTTTCTCAAAGAAAATTTTCAGAAATTAATCTTCATTTCTAGTATTTCAAAATTTTAAATGCAAAATCTGCTTCATGTACTCACTGCGAAATATTATTTTCAACTTAGATACTGTAACAAGCATTCTTTTCCTAGGGATTGAGCACAGAATACATAAATAAATAACATAAATAACAAAATAAGCACAGATATCAATGCAGCCTGAGTTTGTTTAAAAGTCTAAACTTTTGTCCCAGATTTTACTGAAACAGGCTCAGTTCAATTTATTGGTTAATTCAGTACCACTATAATGTAAAGGAAACGGATGCAGGAGCTTTCACAGCTGGTCAGAGAAGAAAGACCTGAGGAAATGTCTATCTAAACAATTTATTCCACCTTGTGCTGCAAGTCAATCCATTAATTTATTTGCTTTCATTTTAGCTGTCCCTATAAACAGATGCAGATTGCAGACAGTCAACAAGTATAACAAAATAAAACAAAACCCAAATGGAATAGAAAAAGGCAAAAGAAAATGAACGCAAGAAAAAAGCAGCTGGTTCTACATGACAATTCAAGTCACCCTCAGAAAGAATTTTCATCTGCCACAGCAACAACAGGGCCTGCCTTTCCTCTGGCAGCAACACACATGCAGGGTTTCTAGGAGTTGAGAAGGAGAAGGAGCATGATGATGAGGAAAAACAGTTTGGTGGTATAAAAGTTCAGCGATTGTTTATCAGCCTTTGAATTTTCTGTGGCTCTAGCTCAAACCTGCCTACACAGAGTGGAAAACACAATGACAAAGCCATCCCCCAGCTGCTAGGGCTGCATGGGGAGCACATGAAGAGAACACATGAACTGAGCCAGATGTGTAGGAGATGCCATTGTCAGGATCAGAACTTGCTTTAGTTTCCCAGCACAGTGGGAATACGTGGCTGGCTCTTCCTATGCATTAAACCTGTTTGATGTCCATCTCAAAGAGCACGGCTCCTTCTCCTCCCTTTCCCTGCAGTGCCTCTGGAAAGAGCCCATTACTTGGGTTGCATGTTTTCTGAAAGTAAGAGTTTTGTCACAATATTTTTGGCTGAATAACTTTTGTTGAAGTTTTTCTACAACAGCAAGATTTCAGCCAAATTTACACGGTTTGAGTTGACATGCAAGCCATTTTTCCTCCCTTCCCCAGACACAGGAGGGGACAGAATTGTTCCTCTTGTCCCAGAGCTGAGGACAGCCTGCGGGCTATACCTTCACAGCACAGTAATATAAAGCAAATTCTTTATATTCATAAATATAATGAATGCTAAAAATGAATGAGCCTGCCACCCTTTCTGGACTGTCAGCTTGGTAACCTCTGCCACCCTGCAGAGCCAGCACCGGGCTGAGGCTCAGGGCCCCCAGTGGCCTGTTTTCCACGGCAGCAAAGACAATGTCTCTCCTAGAAAAATGCTGCTGGTTCAGTCTCCTCTGCTCAAGGAAATGGAAGGTTCTGTGGCCTATACAGGAGCCAATACAGCGGAACAGGAAAACACATACAAGGAAGTTTGAACAACACAGCAGTGGAGGAAACAATAAAGATTTTCTTCCTTTTGTATCCACGCAGGATCTAAGTTCATTACTAAAGCATGTACCTGCTCAGTATGCTGTGTGCTACACAACATACATGTTGTTCTTTTATCTACAAAAGGTGTATATTTTACACCTTTTATTTATTATTTCCCCTTCCTTTGGGGAACAGCTTTTGTTTGAACACCTACCTGGAAATTACTAAGAACATTGCTAGTGCTTTAAAAACAACAAATTGTTGTAATAACAGTAAATTGCATTTGTGACTGTACTGAAGATTGATCAACCCAAAGTTCGTGTCACAGCAAAGATTTCATTTCCACTGAAAAAGTAGTAAGATGCTCCTCTACAATGGACTGCAATGTGCTTTCATAAACTATTTTATATCTTTCGAAATTATGTTCGTCATTCAAGAACTGCATTGCCTTCAAATCCTCAGGATGCTCCAAGAGCAGATTAGCTTTATTACTTTAGATTAGCTTTTCAGATAGCACTCACAGTGCATTTGAGTTAACAACTTAGCAACCCACATATTGAAACCCATCATTTCATGAATCCCCAGACTTACTATGTTCTCCTGTACGCTGACAAGGCTCCAGTGAAGTTATTGCATCTTTAACAATTTGTGCCAAAGTATAAGGATTATTGTGAATTTATGACCCCATCAAAGTCAATAAAAATTTCCACTGGTTTCAACAGAGGCAAGTTTTTGCTGCTAATTTTTAGAACTCCTCCCTTTTTCTCTGCATCATCTTCTTTTTGCATAACCAGAGGATCAGCTTCATCCAGCTAATTTCACACATCCAACTGATGCTCAATAAGCTCTATATATGAATTTAAGGGAATGAAAGAGGTTGCCTTAGGACAATTCAGGAACTGCAGCATTCCAGCCATACCTGGGAAATCTTTTTGCCTCTAAATAGAGTCTGCTGCTTACTGAACCGAGGAGACTCGAGAGAGTGGAGGAAGGTGAACATTAGAAAGAGTGTATAAAGGTAAAAATTCTGACCAGACGATGACTCAAAATAAGTGGTCCAGCCTCTGAAAGCAGAGCTGAAGACAGAAATGCACAAAAAATGAAAGTTTAGAGATGAAGATTAGGCATGAAGGACTTCCTTTAACCATCCTGCCAGTCCCTTGCACAGCAGTGCTGGTACAGGTTCCTGGGGCTGGGCTGCAGATGGGACATCCCTGCATTTCCCACGAGGAAGAGCCCCTTTATTTACCCAAGAGCACAATATTACCTAATTCCATTGCTTAACTGTACTTACTACTACAAAAGTTTTCTGAGGTGTAATCTAAGTATCTCTGGCTGCAGGCATACATACAAACTCAGTCTACTTTGTCTTTTCACAGTCCATGAGCATAAAGGAGTGTTTTTCCCTTTGTAGGATCTTTGTATATATTTGAAGATGTTTAAAACCCTCAGTTTCCTTTCCCCTAAAGTAGGCTACAGTAGTTCTTCCAGTATTTAACAACTTGTAAGCAAGAAAACCTCAGAAAGAAAACCCCCTGTCATTCTCCCTGGTTGAGGTCTATTACTTGTCTTAGAAAACTGTGATAACAGAGGCATAGAAGATGGAATGAACAAATCCTGTGTCTTAGACACAGATCTTGGATTGTCCCAGAGTTATCTTTGGCATGGTAAGGTAATGTTAACTCGTGTTTAGTTTATGATGGAAATCTTGCAGCCTCAACTAATAATGAGCAGCTAATTATTCCTTATTTAAATACTGCACTTTGGGATTTTATTCATCCAAAGTGTACATTTGCATGAATATTTGCACAATTCTTGAGTACCAGAGTTCCCAAAATTGTCAAGAATCCTGATCATTTTCTACAAAGCCGCTCTAGTCCCTTCTGGATCTCACAAGCTACAAAATCTATAAAATAAACTCAATTCCAGCAGCCAGTGATGAAAATATAGAAGTGTACAAAACCAACAACCAGAGCTGACTTAATTTATATCTCTGACATAACTTGGTTATTGACATCCATGACTCATTTCAGTGCAGTTTTCAACCAGCTGGGGACACACACTACAACAATTTTGTCTGGAAAACACTCCCTTTCTGCTTCAGGAATGGTGTGCTGAGGTTGCTGCTTACCTCCCATATCCATCTGACATTGAGGGCATTAATTTATCATGACAAACAACCTTGTACTTATTAAAGTTTGCCTCTCTCTTCTTTCACTCTCTTTATGCAAATTTAGCCTGGCTGAGTATCAGATCCTCCTGTCCTGAGGTCACCATTGGATTTTTTCTTTCAAAAAGCTTTCACATTTATAGCACAAAATACAGTGATTCTGACTCTTTACCAGGCAACAGCATTTTCACATGATCCTTTAATAGGACTTGCAGAAGCAGCCCAGCCTGACTGGTTTCAGGGGATCTATTGCCTCCCAGATTAAGATACAAGCAATTGCCCATCCACTTCTAGCAAAACCTCCACCACAGCCACTTGTAATCTCTATCATAGAAATCCCAAGACATTTGACAGGAACCACTGGGTTTTGCCTGGATGTAGAAAGCAAAGCCACATGCAAAGCACAGCCTCCAGGGTATTCCCACTGAGCTGAGCTGACACACTGAAGATCACAAAGGAAAGTGCTCAGGACAAAGAGCGGGGCTTAAATTTCTGCAGATTTTTGGAGTATTTCCTGGCAGCATCCACTAGTGCTATTCAGAAATATACACAAACTTGGAGGGAAAATCACCTCTGTGTCAGGAGGCTTTATAGAAAAATCTATGGAAAGGGAAGGAGAAATCACTCACCTCACCCCATCCCTCCCTCCCTTCATATGGCAAGAACTTAGATGAGGAAAGAGCCTAAAAGGAGCATCACAGAGCAGAGAGTGGGTATTTCACTCTCTAAATAAGTCCTTTTCTCTCTGTACTATCAGTTCCAGCAGCAGAACCATTGTGCAGCATCTCAGCTTTTCCTGATTCATTGATTTAGAGTGCAGTCATTGTCTCCAGCATTCTCCATCTTTTCCCATACTTATTGACAGAAAAGGACAAGGAGCTTCCAAACAGCACATCTTGCCCAATTCTCCAACACAGTTCAGTGTCATATTTGCCCTTTGAGGCCACTCCTTTGGAATTTTCCTGTGATGGTCTGTAACCTCAAAATGCTCTGAACAGACTTTGATGAAGATGAAAACTGCTATCTCAGTCCAAATTACTTGCTTTAAAAATATTTTTCTTTATTATTCAGTTCTCCTGATGACCTTTTGCCGGTGAGGAATCTTTGTGCTTAGCAGTAGCACCCTTGCTGCAGTGTTGGCAGCCATGGTGGTAGCAGTAGTTTACCTCTGAATTTTTTTCTCTGTGTATTCTGGAATGATGCATTTATGTTTCATAACTCTTCTTTCCTATTTGTGGGTCACATCCTGATATTCCAGACTTCAAATCATGTCCTTGCCTTGCATCTTGTTACTCTAATTCTCAGTAGACAGAAGCCATTGCTGCTGCATGGATTTTAGTAGTTTTATTTTCTACAGTTTCCTTCATCTAAGACAAGAATAGAGAGAGTGTTTTACTGGTCCAGAATGGAATCCTGGATTCCTAAAATCTGTAGTCAAAAACCGGCCGAAAGTACATCTTAAAATATGCTGAAAAAACTTCATTAAAGTATCAAGACAGGTTCTTCCAAAGCACTTTTCCCTCAAAACATGCATTTGACCCAGGGCAGTCTGTCCTCTCCCTGAACTCTCACTGTGCATTACACCCACTCCTCGAGAGCTGCTTCTCCCTCTCCCACACGTGGCTCTGTGATCTGGCTGGTGAGGAAGGAGGCAGCCCCTACTCACTCCAGCCTGTTTCAGCAGGTGGCTTCTTTACTACAGCCATCTGTGCTCTGTGCTGCTGCCAGCCAGCCCTTTTCTTCATTGATGTATTTATATGACTCTTATTTGAGCTCACGTCCTCAGAAATCAGCTGTAAGTGTGCGCTCGGGGACACAGAGCACAGGCACAGCCTCCAGGCTCCTGCTTGGCTCTGTCCAGGTGCTCCTGGTGGACACTCATGCACCAGCCTGGCAAGAGACTGCTCCATAACCTACACACAAGATCCCTGCATCCTCCTCACCTGCTGAATGGGAGATTATTTCAGTTAAGCACGCAGAGAGCCTGAGGCCACTCTTGTGTACAGCAGAGGGAAAACAGGAGCTGGAAGCTGCACGCATAAAACAGTGGCACCTTTATAACAGTATTGGATTACATACTAGAACAAGCAGGTCGGAAAAAGGTACTGAGACAGAAAACTAGCAAAGCATATTAAAGGAAGAGAAAATCCATTCTTCATATGCAGTTTGCCTGAACTAATCAGCATTTTCTTCTTAATTTTTATTAATTTTGCAAAAATCTATTTTTTCCCCATCTGATACAAATTACTAGCAGCTTGGGTTCATGGACAGATAAACAGCCGATTTCCTCTTTAGCAGTCTGTCCTTTGAAAACGATGGAAGTCTCCCAGCCTTGAAAGGTGTGTCTTCATTTCTGAGGCTGCCACACAGAGATTTGTGCCTCATCTTCAGAGGTGTTACAAGGCTGGGCAGAGCAGGATGGCAAGAGGGTCTGCACCAGACTCCTGTCTGCACCTGAGCTCGTGCCTTGCCCTATTGAGAGACTCGTGGGTGCTGATACAGCATTTCCCAAACTAGAAGGGACTCAAGAGGCTCCTAAGGGCCAGAGGGAGAGCTAGAGAAAGGTTTGAGGCAGTTTTCCCTTCAGAAACTTATGTGAGGTCCAGCAGGGAGAGGGGCAGCTGCTGAGCACACTTGCAATGTGAACACTGATCAAATTTTGCCAATATCTCCATGTTCCTTTTCTGCAAGGACAAAAAATTCACTCTCTACAGGTAGGTACTCCTGAAGCTCTTTTCTAGGAGTAATTTTAGTCCTGCTGAAGTCTGGCTGGTCTGGTTCATCGTCTCACAAATGTATTGATGTGTTGCTGTTCCGATCACGTAGAGCCAGAATGTCAATTTGTGCATTTGGTCCAGGTTTTTAACGAGGTGTGAGGTAAGACCTGCCCAGCTGGCTCAGTGCAGGCAAACCACAGTGTAAAACACACTCCTGCCCCTTCCCCAGAGGGCCTCTTCCTAGCTGCAGGTCCTGGGAATTTCAAACAGTATCAGTCGTGCTGCAAGGCAGGCTCTCCAGTGGCTGAGCATCAGCAGGGCATGATCTGTCTGATTTTCATGATCTGTCAGATGAAAGTGGCTAGAAGTCTTGAGGAATTTCAGATTTCTCTCCTGTATCTTCTCATTTGTTTTCTCAAGGTCTTTGTGATTCCCAGAATATCTGATTGATAGGGAAATATTCAACAGCAAAATTTTTTATAAAGTGTATAGTTTTTCTACCTGATTCTTCCATAACCTTACAGTAAAGACAAAGATAAAAAAATAAACTTCTTTTTTCTCCCTCCCACTGAGTTGCTAGGTTTCTTTCCTCATTAACACCGTATACTATACCCTTGATTTGCAGCCTCACTAAACATAGAGAATATTTTTTCTGTAATACAATTATAAAGTTTGTTTTAAAGATGAAACACAGGCATTTAACCTGTCAAAAACAAAGTTCAATCTGGCAGCTTTCTGTATTTCTGCCATTAAAGATAACAGACCTGGACCTGAGGGGTTTTTTTCAGTCAAGGAAATCTCTGAAGTTTGAATGGGAATTTTGGGTAAGCAAGGATTCATGGTGAAAAATGCCTTCAAAGCCCTGCTATCCTGTCCAAGGGCACAATAAATTGCTCTCACATTGGGAGTCTAACGAAGATAAAGGGAAAGGAATCCTCCCCTCAGTCTGGCATCCCAGTGCTGTTAATGAGTTCTAAGGATTACAGAAGCAGCCAAAGCACCTATATACCCTCTAAAGGAGGCTCTTTCAGTGGGAGCAAAGCTGAAACGAATTAAACACTGTCAAAACCCCCATTTTTTATGTACACAGCTGAATATTAACTTGGAGTCAGGTCAACGAGATAGAACCTATTGTAGCTCACTTGCTCCAGCGAGGAGATCTCAATGACAATACTCTGCTGATGACCATGAGCGGTTAGAGGGCACGTCCAGCATAACTGTTGTCTCGATTCCAGTCAGTTCTTGAAAACCTCCTCGTTTTTAGACTTCTTCTCTCTCTAAATACACTTTGGTGTCATCAAACAAGTCAGAACTTCTAATGCAGATGTTATTTTCAGGGTGCAAGCTATGCCAGCTACACCGTTATTTACCTTCATTCCAAAAGTGAACACAGCCCGTGTTTACCCAGCTAAGGGAGTCCTATTTCCTTTCCTGAACATCTCTCCCATTCCCATACACACTGCAGGCATGACCTTTCGTTGCTATGGTCCAGGGTAAATCACCATTCATTTAATAGTGAACAATCTTCACAAACAATCAACAATCCAAAACTTGTGAACTTAAAACTGGACCTTAAATTTCTAGTGCTCATAATCTCAGTTGTGAACTGATTCAGCACTGAAATTTCACTGTCCACTTTCTCTGACAAAAGTGACTTTTTGTCATCAGATGACACAGTCAACAAACATCCTGCTTATTATGGAGTCAATTGCTGCAATAACCATGTATCCCTCTTCCCTTCTGTCTCTGTATGTTATCTTACAGTGTGACATTTTACTATTAACAACAAGCCACGGAATGAAAAAGAAACAAAGAGAAAAAAGCATCAATATGAATAATCTGTAGGGCAAATGGAGGCAGAGAAAGAAGGAAGTTATGAAAATGTCATAAAAGGCTGTTTTATAAAGAGAGCATCATACAAATATTATACTATAATGCACTTGAAGATAACCAAATTCAAAATCTTCCCCTCTTGTAGGGTTGCTGAGGAGACAAGCACCTTTGAGCTTCAGGGTTCTTGTAAGCCTAGTCACAGACACCAACCCAAGCACTAATTAAAAAATAATAAGAAAAGAAAGCTAGAGGAAGCACAGGAGAAACGGCAGATAAAGAGGAAATATTTAGCAGGTATATTAAACTAAATCAAAGTTTGGCAAATCTGCATCTGGTTGCTGGGGGAACACAATAAAAGGGCTATCCAGCTAGAAAAGTATATCTAATATGAGAAACCGGGCAGGGAGAGATGATGAAGCATTGGTGTTGTTCCACATTAAATCTGACAATGGATAGCATTCAGAATGAGGGAACAGCTCAATTAAACCAGGAACAAACGGAATCACTCCAGAAATGTCAGACATATGTCAATCTATAGGTCATGTGCCAGATACCAACAAAGAAATATTCAAATTTCTACATGGTCTGGATGTGTTTCTAGCACACAAATCAGGTATGCTGTCCACATTGCTGATGCCAAGACCTATGCTATAGCTCCTATTACTGTTTCCATCAATTAATGATCTATATTTTACCATAGTCTATTCAAAATGCTACAGATAAAAGCACCTCCTGCTGCTTTGACAATGCTTGGCAGACTTTAACTCCTTGTTCCTGCTGTCTCCTGAATCTTAACCAGCTCATTTCCCACCTGCCAAGTGTTTCTGCAACTTTCTGTTCACTCCCAATCTCTTGTCTCTAATCTGTTTTCCCCTTCTCTCCCTGCTGCCTTCTCTCGTCACCTTCTTCTTCTATCTCCACAATACCAATCATCACCCATCACCACTCTTTTTTCAGCCTCCCTTCCACAACACCTTCAAACAACAGATACAGCAAGTCTAATTTTGTTTCAAAAAAATAATTGGAATAATGAGCAACGCCCTCTAATCCTTTGTGGATCTAGCTCAACTAGAAAAGCATCCCAAAATTCCCAATTTCTCTTTTAAAAAGTCTTGAAAACAAACCCTTACCACTACACAGGGAAATCAGCAAGAAATCTAGTGTCCTTCACTGTGTTTGTTGTTTTTCCAACATCTCTGGATTACACAGTCCAGATACATTTCAAGAAAATGGCAGTCTTATTAATGCAAGTAGTGTATAGTTAGTGTAAAACATGTAAAAGTGAATTAGTATTTAAAATGATAGTAGCAGTTATACACATTTAGAGAATTGGTTCTTGCAATCAAGAATGAAATATGGCAGCCATATGCTTTATGCTAGCAAGAACACTCAAGGAGAAGCTATTGTATGATACTGCTAGGAGAGGGCTCTAATGGTTATGAAACCACTGAGAACACCCAGAGCTTAAAGCAGAGGTGATCCATCAGGGTCCTGCTAACCCTGAAACTACAGCAAAAACATACTGACCCCCTTCAGATTTCCACCTTCCAAACCCACACAAAACTCAGTTAAAAAAAAATCCCTGGAGCAAGGGAGTATAAAACCACATTTCCACCAGTGTGGATGCAGTGGCAAAACATCAGGATAAAAAAACAAATAACAGTGGTACATTGCAAACTTTCCTTCTGCATTACCCACACAGAAGGCTGGTCTTGGTATCTGGATGAGAACTTTATACACACAGCAGCACCAGTACAGCAATGCAGAACATCAAAAAGTCTGTGCCACCGACTCTTATAACATTAGGGACATAAATAGGATTGACACACTTATGTGGGTACCCTCAGGACAAAATTCTTTGCAGACAAAAGGAATTACTTTTCCATTAAGAACATGTACTTCAAGATAAGAGTAAGCAATTCAAATTAAAATATCAACCATAACACCATGAGAGCAGCCTTGACTTTGCAAACAGCTCCTTTCCATTTCGATGGGCTGGGCAAGAGGAGCCTAAGCTGTCCCAGGTCCCCTGGCAGGCACATCTCATACACTTTGAGACAGTGCAGGCGATCAGGGAATGAAGCAAAAGCGATGTCCTGCCATCCTCATTACACTGCAGCCCAAATGAATCCAGATGACAACCAGACCTCATTTTCTTTGGTCCCTGAGAACACACACTTCCAACATACAATCATACCATTTCCCAAACACATCTCACAATATATCCTCATTCTAATCTAAATCATCAGAATACTATCACTTTGGTGGACCACAAATATAGCCAAGGAAGAAACC
Source organism: Bombycilla garrulus (assembly GCA_013400315.1). NCBI lineage: Eukaryota > Metazoa > Chordata > Aves > Passeriformes > Bombycillidae > Bombycilla > Bombycilla garrulus. The sequence continues at coordinate 992,409 of VXBU01014119.1, forward strand.
AATGTTGTCTTTTTTTTTTTCCCAATTAAAGCCTATATAAGAAAAAAGAAAACAGAGTTTAAGAATTATCACTAAGTTTCCCCCTCCTTCCAGATATTGTTTTCCAATTTTAAATCACTGTGTGCCATCTGGATGAGCACCTTATCACTAGCCAACAGGGGGAACTCAGTGTTTGTATTTATATTTGCATTTATATGGCATTCTCATACACTGTATCTCAAACCACTGACAGAGCAATGAATCACAGACCTGGTGAGTGGTGACGCTTCACGGCAGCAGCGTCGCACAAACAGTACAGCTGGAAATGCTTTGGGTGCTAATTAATCTTGGCTGCTAGTAATTCCAAGAGAGGAGAGCCTGGCCTGACAGATTTGGCTCTGCCTTACAGTTTGGAGGAGAGCTCAGAGAGACAGCATTTTAAAAATTGCTTTGGGAATGCCTGACATAGCATTGAGGGGATGGGACCAGCACAGCATTCTCAAAAGACAGCATGTGTTGTAGATGCTTGACTAAAATACTGTGGGCTTCAAATAATTTCTTCTCTTATTTGGAAACATAAACAGACTACATCTGAGTTGTTTGGGAACCTAGAAGATCAGTTCATTTAGTATGAGGGAATTAAGAAAAATCACAGAGTATTCAGGAGAAAAAAACCCAAACAAACAAATAAAATAGCCAAAAAAAAACCCCAGCACCAGAACTACTCAGCTTTCAAAGGATTAAAAAAAAAAAAGAAATTTAAATTCAGTCTGCTCAAAGTCTGGCTCAGGCTGTTTGCAAAACCTGGATGCGGTTTGGAAAAACCAAGGGATCATCCCTTTTTTATTTGCAATTCAAAGCTACGGACAGCGCAGATTTGAGACTGCAGTTAGGAGCAGTAAGACCTGTCCTTCTATAGGGATCAGCCCAGTGATTCTGTAGCTAATAATGCAGCCACTTAAGATGTGCACATCTGCGTGCTTCCTGCAGAAACTGAGACACTTCCAGGGTCACTAAAGCCACCCTGTGCTGCCAGCAGGAAGGAATTGCTGTATTGATGAGAAAGTCAGGATTCCTGCAGGACAGCCCCTTTTATGTGATGGAAAGGAATGGGGGTGTCTCCAAACAGCCTCTCTCTGTACCTCATGCAAAAGGTTGCCGCATCAGAGCCCCAAATAATTCATGTTTTTCATTTCTCATCAGCCCTCTCCTTCAGTCCCCCTCACACCAGCAAACTCAGTTGTACTGCTGATGCTGCAGACTGCTCTGATTAATTGCTCTCATTACAAGCTCATTTTTTAAATTTCCCTTCATTTTAATGCAGAACTTTTCTCTGGAACCTGATTTGTAATAAGCAAAAAGCAGTTATAAGTATGAAAACTGGTCCCAGTGGCTGGCAAGTAAGTGACGGCTTCACCAAAGGGAGAAAAATGAGAAGGCAGCCCCTCAGAAGAGTGGAGCTAATGATGAGCAATCACAAGGCAAGCGACCTGCAGACATACATAACAGGGGCTGGCACTCGGGAGAGGAACAGCAAGAAGCAGCATTGCAGAAAGGCCATGGGAAGTGCCCTACAACACCTGGAAAAACCCTGCAGCCCCTGCCCTGCTGTGTGCGCTGCTGGAGGGGCCAGAGCAATGAGAGGGGCTTCACTCCAAATGACAGGAGAGGCAAGTTTCTTTATTAAAATGGCACATTTCCAGCAGGGATTTTCTTTGAGATAAGTGAAAAGTAGATAAAATTCCAAGCAGTTCTCAGAGGTGAATCAGAGGACTTGCTGTGGACTTACCATAAGCATGAAAAATAGAAAATATCTCTGTCTTCAATTTAACAGTGACAAACATTCCCTTTGAAGCAGAATGAATGTGAATGTAAACTCAAGAAATGAGGGGGACAGAAACATTTTTTTTCCTAAATGGATGAAATGTCGAAGTTACTGAATACAGCACTCCCAAGCTGTTATTCAAATGCACTGCCAGTAAAAGGGTGCATGATGATTGTTCTTTATGGACTAGTTTCCATAAGTTCAATACTCAAAAAAGGAATATTCTTCTACATCAAGCTTGAATGCTTAGACTTCTATCACAACAATTCAGCTCTTCTGTGGTGGAAACAATAATTTAACTTACCTTGCCCTAGCTGGATATGGAGTCATCCTGTTTCTGTGAGTGTGTTCAAAGTTTCAGTGTCACAAATCAAAGGTTCTTAACAACCGCTCTTTACTATAGAAAAGAGAGAATAAAGTCTGTCTACTTTATTGAATAACATACTGTTTGCTACTGAATACTACTTGCTGTTTGAATAATACAAACAGGATGAGAACTGTAGAAGCAAGGTACTGCTGTAAATCTCCAAATACAAGGAGGCCGATCAGGAAGAAGTTTCCATTTTCTCCAAACAACATTTCCATTTCATCACTGGCAGACACAATTCAAGGCAGCCATCATGGGCTATAGGCATAATTCAGCTCCTCCAGCTATGAAAAGGGAGTTAGGGAAAAAAAAAAGGTGCAAAACCCGAGGTCTTGCATCTACCTCTCCTTACATCTGGTGTTCTTCCCGTTGTAACAAAAAAGAAATTATAGTTTGCAACACAGGCCACGTGTAGTTATGCTAATTTTAAACACAGGAGCACCTAATATGAGGTAATTTTGCAGTTATTAAGTACTTACTGAACTCTAACTTCAAAACCAAATTTTTTGCAATGCATAAAGGATAGAGCGTTCCTGTATTTAGTGAAATGGATAATTAGCTGAATGCTCAGTAAATAGCAAGCTTGCCCTTGACTTTCCTTGCCACTGTTTGCCTGTTTAGCAGCCATTTATGGATGCTTGACTAACAACCAGTTCAGCTCTGTGTTCACTCCTTGACATCTCAGGTTGCCTGACATTTCTCAGTTGCTCTGCACTGATGTATGCTGCTGAAAAACAAACAGATATACCAATTCTAGTTCTTTGTGACCATTTCCCAGTCCTTATTTTTACCAATCAAAATTCTTTAAGATTTACAGCCCAGAAATCCCATGTTCCCTGACATCTCAGGCTGTGGTTTGGTTCAGAGAGAGGCAATTCCTCCAGAAGGCCCAGTCTGACACAATCAAACACATCTTGTCAAAGCCCAGCTAATCACAACACTGCACTTAATCACTTCAGCTTTTTCAGATAACTCCAGACAGCATTACGTTTGAGGATTCTTGAAAAACTCAATATAACCCAGTATTCACATAACCCAGATCACAGCTTGTTCATCAGCTTGATGGCGCTTTCTACAAATATGTCACTATTCATTAAGGATTGTATCATAATTTGATATACAAACTTTCTGCAATTACATTCTGCAATTTGCCTGGATAGAGATCAATGTCCTGGGGACATTGGAAATGCCTCTGGGTTTCTAATGTTAATTTTTGCACGTCATTTTAAAATAACATACCTCAACTCTAACTGTTATACATCCATGCATAAGATCAATAAATGCATCTCTGCTTTTGAGAAGGTTCTCAATTTGTGAAGCTTCTTGATAAACTAGCTAAAGTTATGGATCTAATTATTTCTTTTGATTGGACAGGGTCTAGGAGTTAAGTATTGTTCCACTGTTGCAGCTGTTTTCAGAACAGAAGGCAGACTGAACACCAAAGTAAACAAAGCTTAGTCTACTGTTACATTTTCTTCTACAAATATCAATCCATCCAAGCTTCCGTTGTGCCATTTCATTCAAAGTCACCTTGGCTCTAATGTTATATTATAGCGGCAGTGCAAATTATTGCTCCTTTTCCCTGCTTTTCAGAGTTATGAATGAGTGGGAGACATTTTCCATTAAAAATTTAAACCAGGTAGAATGTCATGACTGTGAGATGAAAGTAAGGTTGCTCAGAAAGTAGTGGAGCAGATGAGAGAAATCTCCTGGCAGGAATGCCGTGCCCTGTGGAGAGGGGTAAGCAATCTCTTGCCACAGAACTCCTTTCTTTCCGAGGCATGCGGCCACTTTTGAAGGAAAGCAAATGGAGACTGTGCAGCTCCCCTCAGCTGGAGTCTCTCTGAGCCACCAGGGCATTTGCAGCTCCAGGGCAGTGAAAATGCCATCCCCATCGAGCCCAGCGTACAGCCAGCGTGGCCAGGTTGGCCTGTGCTGTTCAGGGCTAACAGCAGCTCCTAGCTCCAGCTGCTCCCACTTTCCCTTGCTGGGAATACTGCAAATCCCCACCCATTTCATGCAATGAGAGTGGGGCTTGCTGGCTTTAGGGATTACTAGCACCTTAACTCCTGCTTTCCACTAGTCCTGCTAACCAGACAGCAAAATACATGATAGGAAAGCCCCCAAAATACTCTCATTAAAACCTTCTTATGATTTTAACATTGTTTAATGGAGAAAATAATTTTTTTAATCCAGTTATTTTCAATTTATTCTAACCTTTAAAGCTTGCTTGCCTTCAAAGAGAATTTCCACTTCTCCTGAGGATTATTTTTTAAATCATATATTATTAAATAATATTAAATCCGTTCATTTGCAAAGAAAATAATTAAAGTCACACTAGGTATAAGGAGAGGAGGATGACTGATCTGACCTTCTAATTAAATGATTAACACTAGTCAGCAACAACACAGTGAAATGACAAAGGATTAGTGACCTTTTTATGTCTTCAGTAAGAATGGAAACAGGGACCATCAGCATTTAAATCTTTTCAAATTGTAAGTTATAGAACTGCTCACCTCAAAAATAATTCATAATTACAACCTTCCAAGTTCAGTATTATATGGAATACATACTCTGCTCAGTGCATGGAAAAATAGCTATTCTCAAACGTGACCAAGAGGAAAAAGGTCAGCCTGTCATATTTTACTAGTATTGTCTTAAAGTCTACAAAATGTATTCCTCTGAAATGGATGGACTCTGCTTCAGTGACTCTGTCAAAGCCATTATAAAAGTAAGTTACCAAAGTGTTAAGATATAAACTGGACTTCGGTGAAGCTGCAAGCACGACACTAAAAGTGAAAGACAGTGTAGGGCTTTCTTGCCTGGCTATAACTCCACTCTTACAAAAATAAAGTTAGAAATAAAGAATAAAAAAAAGGGGAGGGGGCAACTCTGCACATAAAATGAGAGCTGGTTAAAACAAAGAAAGTAATTTTCCATTTTTAAAGACTTTTCTTTCTACATTTTGAATTACAGCTTTCAAATTGAATTAATCTCAAACAATAGGTTAAGGTCTTCATGTTATCTGAACGCAAGGAATTTACAAGTTGTGAGTATTTACACCCTGAATGAAGCAGAGATAAAAGAAAATTGAAACAGAGTTCTTTCTCCTGTTGGTTTGTTGGTTTTTTTCCTGGCTTTGTGTTATTCCTTAAATAAACTATATAGGCTTCAGGCACTCAACGACACTTGGGTGTCTGTGGTAGCTATATAGCAAACAGCTCTGAAATGTATACTACCAAATATACAGTCTGCTTCTGCAATTTGCTTGTAAACCAAGTAGGAGGCAAGAGTATATCACATGGTGAGCTGCATTTTTATTCAGATGCTCTGATGCAGTCATATTCTTCCCAAGCAGCACATCTAATCTACTATCCAGAATTTTGTTTTACACTTTCTATGACTGAATAAGGCTGAGGCTGTAAGTTCTGGCAGTATTTTTGGACACACACACAGTTCTCACAGAAGCCTAAACTGCACTTCTGTTGTCTTTGCTAACATCTGGCCCTTCAGCTAAGATCAAGGGCAGCACCGGTTCAGTACTGAGACATCTTCTCCCACAAGGCTTTGCTCTGCATTAACAGAAAAGGGAACTCAAGGATGTTGAAACTTTTCCCACCTCTTATTAAAAACCAAGTCATTAAAATATCTGGCCTTGCTATGGGTCACCTGGAGCCTCTTTAGCCCATCATCTTGTCCCAGATTTCAGCTGTGTGTTGTTTGGACTCCTTTGCTTATTTTGATCACCTATTTTCCATGCTTTATCACATGACAGTGATACATATCTACCTTCCAAGGCTGAATACCAGTAGCACAACTACAGGAAGTATGAACATCTGTATCTTTATAGCACTTCATAAGCTACATTTCATGGTTTTCTTCCTTATCTGTTTTTCTGTCGACAAAGAAGTAACTTCTACTTCATTAGAATAATTTCAAATATAGGAAAGTATATACAGGAAAAAAGATTTCATTTTTATTTCATTTTTATTTCATTTAAACCATATTCTTTGAAGGCAGCAGCACAAACTTGTGTGTATGTCTTCACAAAATCCATCTGAACACAAGAGTGAAATGAGCTGTACAGATGTTCCATATAAAGCAAAATCAGTAACAGCTCTGCTTAAAGAGCTCTGCCACATCTGACTTTCAGTCTTATTTCCACTGCCACCTTACATTGATAAAGCATTTTCCACTAGCACCACAACCAATTCATTTATATTTTGTATTTTTATAGTTATTTCCAGCTAGGACAAAACAAGGTCAGAAACATAAACAGTGTAGCTAAAAATGCAAAAAACCTGAGGGATTCTCTGAAGTCAGACCTTGCAGTATCAGGCACATAATACATCTCTGTTTAAGTGAACTCACATGCAGACATTTTGTTTCTCAACTGTTTAACTGTCAGGACACATAAAAAAATTAA